>JAGFPH010003831.1:94603-107159 GCA_018207615.1 Philaenus spumarius
AATTTTGTACTTTGTGTAATTAAATTTGTATAAACCTTGTAAACATTACTAATGGGGAGGGTTTTTGACTTTTATTTTGGGGAGGGACTTTAAATTCAATTTAAATTTATACATATATTTTGTAATAAAAACTTTTCTTTTTTTGTACTTTAAGGGCATATAACTTATTTCTTTTTATTAATTAAGGGCATATAATTTTTTATTATTTTTTGTTAATAAACCTAAATTGAACTTTGTTTTTTTTAGTTTATTGACTTAACCTCAAGGTATCTTATGCATTGTAAGTGATCAGCTGAGACATTTCTACTGTTTTGGTGATTTTTGACTTTAAAGGTAAGTTTTGAACATGTCCAATCTATGTGGCCCAGTATAGCTTCCGTTTCTATTAATTCGTTTTTGTAAGATTGGTACACATGTTCTGCAAATGAAAATATACCTAACTATTTTACCAAGTAAAAGTTCTACTCATTTTTCTATAAATTAATTTAAGTATTTAAATCTGAGTGTGCCATCAATATACGAATTGTCTGAATTTATTTTAACCATGCATTTATATATAAACTAATTCTTTCTGTCGTAAACTAATACTTGTATACATAGCCAATTTGATAATGTCAAGATAGTTTCACAGCCTTAAACAAAGACCAATTTAACCTTTACCGGAATAAAAGAAATATAGAAAAAAATATAATCAGTTAAATTAAGTATTTTTTGATTTATTTCAATAAATAAAACCCTATTCAAATCATGGTTACAAAACTTGACAAGTTTCTTACAGTCTTAAACGTGCATTTTAAGATATAACCGCATGTGAACATTTTACAACCATTTTACAACTCCTACGTGTTATTTCTAAATTATTAAATAAATTTGTTTTCTAAATATTATACGTGTGGTCACGATCGAAATTAAATTTGTTTTTAATTATTTTCTCATTATTAATACAAAAGGTTGGACAACAAAAACCTTAGTTTGATACATCAAATATAACATATATATGTATTATACTTACAATAATTGTAAAAATTTGTATCCCACGTAGCACACATACGAAAAAAAGACGTCGTTTAATGTGATAGATGGTAAATTAACGGTTATTCATTAATTATTTTACATGTTTTTTAACACGTCGGATTTTCGATTGTAATTTACGTTGAAAAAACGTCGCATAGTAGGTTATAAAGTTGGAAAACGGTTAGTGGTTAATTTTTGACGTTTGTTGTAACACGTTAGTCGAAATAACGGTAATTTTCCGTTTAAGGGTAACGTTTTTATTGAAAACGAAAACAGTCAATAGAAACGTCTGCTTGTGATCGCATAAAATATTCGTGTGGTTTTAAATTGAGAATTACAAATTAAAATATTACTGGACAAAAACAATAAGAAACACACTCATCTCTGCACTCTAGAAACCTATATTATACTGTTAACATTTTGTTGAATTAGAATTTTACAGTTGGAATGGTTATAATTATTATGCATTAAAGGTAAGTTTTATAACAACTAATAATAATGTAATTATTTAACTATTGCAATAAATAAGTTTTATTTTCATAAAACAAAATGAAATATAAGCTAAACATTTTTTAGATGGGACATTTCTTATCTAAGACATATTATGTAATTAAAATAATTAATTGTATTTTATGTAAAATAAAACAAAGTAAAAAGAAAAGTAGCCTATTCTTCTCGGTGCAAAACAGTGCATTCTTCACAACTTCAGTCACTTGAAAACAGTGTTCCAGTGTTGTGGCTTGTGATAGTACTCTTTTGACGGGACAGTTTAAAGTTTTATACAATTAATTACTCTTCAAAGTGTTTAATTACAGGTAAGTTCATAGGCTAACTAATTTTAACATTTAAAAATAACTTGGTAAACTAGTTTGTGTATTGGCTATAGGTTTTAACTATTTTTAGGTTGTGGCGGTTTTAAAGTTTTATTAGATTATTAGTTTTTAAAGACTTATTAGATTTTATATCATTTGTATACTAAGTTACATAAATAAATATAGAGATATTTAATAATAACCTCTTTCATGATATATATGGTGTACATAGCGTACCATAAACAATAACAGTTAATTTGTAGAAAAAGTAGGCCTAGCCTAGGCTACTAGCAATAATATGGCCTTCCTATTACAGAATTAACCATGTTTTTATACGTTTATTTTAAACAAATTCAAAAGTGTTACATAGCTTTATTGTAGATAAAGGTTAAAAGAATTCGCATTTGCCAGTAAAAAAAAATGATTAAAGTAAAATTAACAAAGTTATTAGCTCAAGAAACTAGCATGTTCAGTAATGAAAATAAAAGTCAACTAGAACTACATAAAAAGTAGTAAACATTTTTTTAAAGTTATTTCGTAAATGTAAAAAAGTTTCGTAATTTAGTTCCAAATAGAACTTTATACAAATATTTATCATTTTCAAATTTCTTAATTTGAAAACACCAGTTTTTATGCTCCTACTAAAAGACTGTTAACAAAACTAGGCCTGTTTTGAATAGTAATTTAGGCATATATCCTTTGCTAAAAAATGACATATTATTATAAGAAAGTGTAGAAAAAAATCAAAGAATTAAACTGTATACTTGAAAATTATCATTGTAAATTTCATAAAAGTATATGTCTTAGCTTTACTTGAATTACAAAATGAGATGAAACAAATGAAACTTCTCGGTGATAAAGGACATACAAAAAAAAGACCGTTGGACACCGTGGGAAGTGTTTGTACATGGGTTGAGATCACTATCACGACGTTTTAACATCGTTTGTTTTCATTATTTATAATATTGAAATATGATATGGAATTGCAAATACATTGTTAAGTTTTAGTTATTTAAGAATGTAAATACTTATTTCTATGTTTTCCTTCAATGAAGCGATATTTTTAGGTACCTTACGCATTATTAACGTAAATAAAACACAATACCCCCTAAAATAAAATATTTAGCACTTAAAGTTCAAGAAAAGAAAAAAAACGAGAACTAGAAACCCTGGAATTGCGGGAAATGCAAAATAATGTTTCACTGCCTAAACCTCCTGCTTACGTCCTTACTGGCACACTATTTTCCTAAGCTAAAAACCACATATGTTATTTCAACGAGCTAGGTCTACTGTTCACAGAACTACTAATTCATTAATTAAAACTGTGATTTGTAAGTTCTATGCATTTTTATGTCAAATAATGTTTAATAAAATATTTGACGTTAGACATTATCCAAGTAAAAATTTTGGAAAAAAAATGTCTTTATAAAGTCATAAACAGAACTAACAAGTGAAAATGTTTAAGATATGAAGGTAGCAAGAACATATTATGTATCAACCAGTGCTCTTCTGTGAGTTTTGGTTCATCCGGAAGTAGTTAGTAAGTAAAAACAGCAAGCAATTCTGGCAATTCTATAGCCATTTTAAATTAGGTTATATCTAATTAACATAGTTTTATCTGTGAATCATTCATTTTAAACATTTTAAAAAATAAAATGAAGTAAAATCCTCGTGTCTACTGATCGAGAGTTGCAATAAGAGTTCCCCAGCCCGACGCATGCGGCGCGATTGTAGCATGCAGCTCACGTCATGTCATCTCACACGCGTCAAACGAGTAATAATATGCTCCTAGCCTTAATTATGTGTGTTTAGTGCGTGATAGACACAAAGTATAATCACCCCTTTCAGAGTATAAGCCCGTGCTATAGGCCTTACAAGTTAACCGACAAGTATTTTCACATGAAGAAAAAAGAGGTTTTAAATAAATGTAGTTATAATAACTTTAAACACTTTTGTAAATAATTAACTTTGGTGTTTGATATTTAAATTTGTGGTCTTTCTTTCCATTTTAAGATAATAAATTAGTTTAAACGTAATTCCCTACTGAAAATATACTTTTTCTATAGTAGAATTTTTTTTAATTATGAATTTTTTTTAGGTACATTTATCAGAAAATAAACAATTGTTTACACCTAAAGGAATTGTAAAAAAAACAATTTTACATAACTTTTTGAGTTTTTTTTTTGGCAACAAATGTTCTTAAAATTTGTTTATAACTTTTCTACAACTGAAACAATTTGGCCGTTTGATATCATGTTTAAAAGTAGATAAGAACTAACTTTTAGGGTATAGTCATAGTCTTACTAGTAAACGTTTAGTAGTTATGACCTTACAAAAAAATATATATATATAGGCCTACATATATATAAATATAAATAAATTTCTGTTGAAAAAATCCTTGTCCTAGATTAACAAAAATACCCAAAAATTTTGCATTATAAGCTACTAAAAACGTGGTAAAATTTTCATCAGTGTAACATTAGCAGTTAAAAAGTTATAGGTGCTTTTGTGTAAAAAATATCAAAATTGAAACTTAAGGGAAATCTCGTTTAAAGGCTCCGTTCGTTATTTGAGCAGCCTTAGAGGGAAATATCTTGCACAAGCAGTATTTGTAGTCAAGATATGTTTTACTTACAAGAAAAATTTGTATCGAATGAAAAAAACAAGGATAAATGAATAAAAACAATATCTGCAAAATTACAATCACAAGAATATTTGTGTAAACAAGCTGCCGAAGATGTCGATGCTGACATAATTAATACGTCGATACAAAATGGCAGAAGGCGATAATGAATGAAATGGTCATAGTAGTCGGTCAAGATATCGACCTTTTAGTGCTTCTAAATCCGTTGAATTCAAATAACTATAACATCTATTTACAAAAAGTAGGCTCAAGAAATTCCTTGATTCCTTTAAAAATCAAGTACCTTTTTTACATTGTTTCTCTGGTTGCGACACAATATCTGCATCTTATACCGCCGAACTTTACTTCCTTTGGCCGCTTCGTACTTTTTTAAAGACTTTATTTCCGTTAGCGATACATTAATTTATTTAATTTGTACAAATGTATTTTATTAACCGAAGTTGGAATTTCTACATTAGACGTTTTTTTCGAAGTAGGTCGCATGTATTAAATGTCCGTCGCGCTGCGTCTGCATGTTTGTTATTGAGTTCTTTGTGTGTTTTGCCTTAAACTTGCATTGCCTAATTAGTTATTGTATAACACTAATATTATACTATATTAACAATTACCTTTTTTGATACGCCATATCCTTTCTGGCAGATAATTAGACAGATAATACAGAAAATGGCAAGTTGTTCTCCTAAAAGGATATATTCATAATACTCTACTTTGTTTTGTAAGTACTTAGAGATGTGCTTCGTAACGAGGAAGGCATCCACGATCAAAACTATGAATGCAAGTAATATCAGTTGAACCATCGGTATTGAGATCGCAGCACCAGCCCCACAGACCACTTTAGATAGTTTCAGCCAGAGGAGACGGTAAGCCTGCAGCTCCGATGGCAAGACTATTTTGGAGCATTTCTGTTAAAAGATAATTTTTTCAGCTTGTATATTTAAACGGTTTTAATATTTTACAAACTTTAACAGTTATCGAGATTTTCTACAATCAAGCAGCAAATACCATACAAGACTTAAACCTAAAAAACTTATTTCAGACAGGACAAGTCTTATTAACTAAGTTTTGCCAATACATTACGAGCCTTTTTGTAAATATTTTGTATTCAGTCTATGATTCTTCTCCCCCCAAAACTGTCTTTATTCATTATATTGCCTATACAGATTCAAAACATTTTATATTTTTATAAAAAGTTTTAATAGAAATGATGTATTCTTATAAAATAATAATTTAACACACTATACTGGTGCTAATAATGTATACAAGAAACTAAGTGTGTAATTACAGTAAATAAATTACAAATTGGACGTATTTTCTAGAACGTCACATATCTGTTAGTTATACAACATATATGTACTCACAGCTGGCTACTGAATTTTGGTATTTGAGTCACTACGTATAACTATCGAATTTCCATAGGAAATAATAATATAGCTATTGCAGTGACTCTTATGATAAGATCTAAGAATGGGAGTGGTCAGTGAGCTCCGATCACGGTCAAAACAACACGCGCTGGTCTATTATCCAAGATTGTGTATATATTATGTATTTAATATTTACAAATATATAATGGATTTCACCCACCTTAAGATTAGAAATATAATGTCTAAGTTCAGTAGTCCAAATTTAAAAATAATACTAGCTGACCCGTGCGAATATTTCGCAAGTTCGGAGTAGGCCTACATTTACCTGATTTAACACGTTGATTTAATTCAGTTTATTAAGTTTATTTATTTACATCTATATATATATAATTGAATGTATGTACGTTTGTCTGTATGTTTGTCCTTTATGCGTTACCAAACCGTCCATCCGATTGCTTTGAAATTTTGCATAGTAACACAGGTTAACCCTGGGAAGGTTTAAGGCCATTTATCGAAGTCTTAGGACATTAGGGCTACACCCCAGTAGCCCTCAAAGTTTCAATGTTAATCTTATGGAAGGTCAATCTTAAGGAAGAAGAAGAAAGATTTCTTTTGATTTTATCAGGGTCACAAAAAACAGCTGTTCTTATGAAAAGCTTAAAACAGCTGATTTTGATCAACAGCTGATTTTGATCAACAACTGATTTGGATCAAAAAATGAATATAATTTTAGGTTAGGTAAATCAAGCAATGAGCATTATAATTTACATCGGCCCTCAGGGATACGAATTACAGGCTTTCAAAGTTTCAAATTAAGCAATAGCAAAGCATTGCCGGGTCAGGTAGTTGGTTTATAAATAACAGTTTCCCTATACAATCTTACAGTGTAAACAATCTAACTAACAGCTGTCATGCTAGTTAAACAGATGGTTAGTAGATGGCGCCTTTCATTAGGAACATACAGAGTATAATATACAAGTTTTTTAAATCAATTTTTGTTATTAAAACATGAATTTTAAGCTGTTTGTCTATTTTTCCCGTGTAGTAGTTAAGAAAAGCTTTAAAATGATGCCTCATTCATGTAATTTGATGATGTATTAAGAAAGTTTTGGCGTACCGACAAAAAAATAGTCTTGAGAAATAATATATGCGATTAGGAATGTTTTCCTCGTTAACACAATAATACGCACAACACATACACAAAACCACATACAGTATTATGGATGATATTTTAAAATTACACACGACGTTTCGCGAAGAATATAAACAATTCACGTCTTGAGATAAATAAACACAAACTAAGTCATACGGCTAAGCCTCTCACAGCGCCTAACACTGGTTAACTGAGGGCTTGATTGATGGTCATTGCGAGGAACAACCCCCACCACGTTTACGTTATCAATTTCCTTAATAGGCCTGTCCAAAAGTCTATTTACTTCGTTTTGAATTAAGGGTAAATACACCGCACTAATAGTTGAACTAGGCTGAGAAATAGAGTTTGTTCGTATAGGCATAATGTATTTCCTACTCTAAGGGCAACATTTTGGTGGAATTTAGACCTAATTTGGTACACTCGTTGGTTTTTTAAGTTGTGGTATAGGTTGGTTCTCGGACGAGTTCGTTATCAAACTAGTCAAACAACTGGAAGCACGTTTTTTGTCCTTAAGTAAAAATTGTTTGATAATTTTCGTACTAGAATTAAACTTTTTTGTGGCTCATCTAAATGAAATAAATAAAGATTATTCTTTACATTTTGTTTTTTTTTCCGATTTAGTAAACCATCTGTTACCCAAAATTTATCATAAATGTAAAATACCCCGTTAAAATCAGGGTGGGATAACTAATATAGGGAATCGTGTTCCATGTTACAGTTTCAATTTTTAGTCCACTGCAATCTGTAACGGGCCCCGCCTCGCTGGGTTCGGCTCTCCTGTGTCCGAATCCTGAAGCGGCGTTTTCCCTGGTCGGGCTGTACCTTTCTGTCCTCGTGCGGACGTACGGGCGTTGTCAGGATGGTGGATGGCGAGAAGGTTCGTTAAAGAAGCGGTAAAACCATGGTCGATTTAAGCGTTTATTCAATCATTTATTACAACGACTCTCTGTTGGTTCCTATCCTAAAACTAACGTTATGCCATGAGGCCAAAGCAAGATTAATCCCCCATTAATATTGAGTCTAATCGCGGACGCGTTCACTTCCAGACTGCCTACTGCATATCTTGATGCTTCCAACTAAGGTCCCCCCCTTACTTTACTCTAAACCTCGATCTCAGCAATATAATAAGCCTGCATCACTACCTAATCTATTCTATTACTTTATCTTAAATTATTATTATTATTAAGTATTACAAGGTGGAGGGTACCTGTCACATCACCCCCCCACGTCACCAGAGTCGGCCCCTTCGCCTCCTTTACCACTCTTTCCAACCTATGTCACATGAATGTTTTTTTTTCTCGACCTCCAGAACCTGCCTGGTGTCGGTCTTGACTTTTACCACTTTTTATCAACTATTTGTTATCACCTGACCTGTTTTTTTTCTCAGCTACCATTTTAACCTTAAAACAACACCATGGCTCTGCATGATGGTCGGAAAACCTCTCTGGTAAGTGTGGGACGACAACTCTCTACCCCTCAACTTGTATCATCAAAGAAGTTAACATAAATAAAACTCTGCAAGGCCTTTTCATTTTTTCAACAAAAACTGCATTAATTAAGAAACTTTACTAGCTGAGCCGACGTGTAGAGTAGTATGAATTTAATTTAATTGCTTTCTATCTGAATATTTCCATTTTCCCCCTTTTTTTGCATTTGCCTTCTTAATTGTATTTTAATTAATTCAAAGTATTTTGGTACCTCATTTCAAAATGAGACCATTAAATTTAAAGTTTGATATTAAAATCCTTTTTCTTTATCAAAATCAATTACAAACATCGAAAAGATCAACTTGACGCGTATCTCAACTAAACATTTCTTTAATAATTTAAAAAACATAATGAAAACTTATATCTACGAAGTCAGCAGAGATTACTAAGCTAAAATACATCTAATACTTGTTAAATTTTTCAAACATTGTTACATCATTATTTTTATATTTTTATTCCTTTACTGTTATCAATTGTTTATCATCTTGGTTATAATGGTACAGAACAAAAAATTCGCCGCACACCTATTATATATATATTTTTTTAATTATTTGTATTTCATAAGTTGTATCCATTCATGGTACTTAACTATTTTCCATTCACAAACTACTATATTTTACAAATATCATCATAGTTAAAAAAAAATTAAGTTACTTTACGCTTCAATTCATTTCTTTAAAAAATATTCATTATCTTTTTTTTTATACGTAAATTTTCTCTAGCAAAACTTTGTTTTTACAAAATTTATCAATGGATTGTTGCTCCAATTGAAAACTGTCTGGAAGGTGGCATCAATATATGCCTTTTCAAAAGATTTTAGTAGTCGTATTAATTCACATAAGTTATCTTACTAAATTTTAACATCTCACAATCTACTTATTACTTACTCCCAAGTTTTATTTATTTTAATCCTTCCAAAAAAACTTTCATAATCCAAGCTAACAATTTGCATTGTTACAAACAAAATTTTATTTGTTTCTTAGAATTATTCAAACATTAAACAAAAATGTACTAAACATTACTTTAAATTTTCTACATTTATTTACCTTAACAACAAAAACAAATTACAAAAAAAATGATTGTTACCACTGTTATCATTGAATTTACTAATTAATTGCCGAATTCACTTATAAGATCTAATTTCATGTATATCTAATAAACAGAAAAAATTCCATTAAGATTCTACAAGTACTTAATAGTTTCAAAATCAACTTAAAAAATTATTCTAAATTCAAACCATTCCTCTCCCTTATGAAAAACACAGACATCTTTGTCTTGTTGCAAATTTACTTAGCCTTTCAGCATTTTGTGTTAAAAAATTCCAATACTTATTCATTCATAAACTCTATTTAAACATTAAAAAAAATTGACCTAGGTATTACAGACATAAAACATTATAATTTTCTTTCATTTAGAAATAAAAGTGGTACTCATGTAGTGGTTTGAATGTTGCCAGTCCCATAGTGCAAGGAAGTCAACAGCAATTTTCATGTTCACCCACATGGTGCTATGTTCCACAAGGAATGTCTGTCTCTCAATTTGTGCTCAAAATGTCTTTCATGCTCACCACTCTTTTGCTATTTTAACAAAAACAGTTATCATTAATATAAATTCTTATAAGTTACAACATATTTTATTTAAAAACAATTCTGTTATTTATTTATAAAAAACGTATCATTTCAAATCAACTTTCTTTACGTTTATAAAAATGTATCATTCTTTTTATTATAATTACTAATTTTCATATTAAAAAAAATAATTTTTCTTCAAATTTATTACTTATAGGACAATGAACTGAAACCTTTTGACCAAATTGAGAGTGAAAAAAAAGTTTGCAAGTTTTGAATTGTTATGCAAAAAATCTCTGTTCTATTATTAATGAATTTTAAATGCTACTTATCATAGACCATGAAGCAATTATGATGTTTCAGGTTGCCTCTTCATCCCTTTACTTAAAATAAATTTGTTTGGTTTCATTTCATTTTCCCATCAAAAACATTTATGTTGATTTCTTTTAAAACAGCTCTGCAAATTTCATCTGCATGTGTTATGTGAAACCTGAACAAATACTCTTAAGATTACCAATCTTACATTTAATAATAATTATTTTGAATTATTCCCATTTTAAATTTCATTATCTACCCCCTGTAATAAAAACATTTTCATTGCAATAACATAATTTTGTTCCTTTCAATTTATGTGAATCTACTTAAACAGCCTATGTAGGGTATGGCATCTTTTTCATTCAAGCGACTTTCTGCAACAACTGCTTTGGTTCTATCTGTCCATGTGTGATCACTGTATTTCTGTCCTTCATGAATCTGTATAACATCTCAAAATTCCCTTTTTTAAAACATTTATTTTCAAATTGATGAAACATGTTATACAATTAAAAATAATACCCCAAACTCTACAATATAATGTTCATTTTACTAAGATTACCAAAATAAAAACCAAAAAGAATGTTCTCAGTTCTCATCTTTTTATGATAAGACTATTAACTCTCACTTTGCTGATTCTACGTTACTCAGTATTATCAAGTTACAATCACGTACTACTATATGAAGTGCCCATCTTTGTAGCTTTGCTTTCTGATGTCATGCTTATAGCATAAGACTGCAAGTTTGCAAAGTTTAGCAAGTATACAGTTTTCTTGTGAACACGTTTCTAACTGTAATTCCGCTATGTCTGCATTACCACATCCTGTGTGCTCTGACTCAATAATTATGACAACTACTTTATCCAAGAATTACTGAGAACATCTTTTATCTAAAATACTGAATAATAATACTGAACAATATTGACATATGTAAACAACTGTCATTTCCAACGTACATGAAAAAAATTATTCTAACTTAAACTAATCTTGCCTTATACCTTGTGCGTATATTATTCCAGTCACATTTTTCTTGACATGTGATAGCCCTGTCCGACGAAGTTTTATAAAGACTTCAAACTTAAAATCAGGTAATGACCTGGCAATTAGTATCCAGTGTCATTGCCTATATCCTCTTTCAGTTTTTAACTGACTCGTATTTCCACTTGTAAACATTTTATGCAATTCCTTGCAATAAAATCAACATTTCATACAGTTAGATCAACTGCTATGAAATCACAAAATTGTTCTGTCTCAAGAACACTTTCTAAAGACATCTTCTTATGTCCTTCTGTGACAACTAAACCTAACTTAATATAATATATAACCTTTCTTCAATATTTCTTATTTCATCGTAGACAACAAATAGTTTAATACTCCATATTCAATTATTTCCACTTGTACAATAATAATACATTTTCTTTCACATAACCGCCGATTTATTTTTCGTAAAAAGAACTTCTACGATACTAATACATTTCACTTCGCATAATCGCTGATTTTATTTCGTAAAAACAACTTCATACATAAATCACGTAATATAACTACTTTTATTCATCGTACTCATTTATTTATATAACAAAATACGACCATTTCAACTATTGTTCATTATCAGCTCTCTCCTTCAACTCCCCCCTGGTCCGTGAGTAGACTCTTTTCTTTATTATTAACGATTTAGCAATTCTCAATATTAACAGTTTTCCAACAACAACAACTTCATTGGTTATTTCAATTCATTTATTTATTTCATCGTAGAGCTTAACTATTCTCTAACAATAGATTGTCATTTATTCCTCTTAAATAATTAGATTTTACTCTTATACATTAATATTTATTTCATTATAACTACAAAAAAATTGTTATTCATAATTTTCTTTTACAATACCTTTCTATTTTATTATTCAATTAAAAACTCTCTTTTACATTACTTTATATTTCCATGTTATAATAATCAATTTACCCCTTTATAAACTTACAATGTTCTCTCTATTTGTTGGAGAAGCACTAAATTTGTATCTCTTATTTATTAATCCATTCACTCTATTACAAAAACTCTTTAACATTCAATTATTTGCTTCATATTAACGATTTAGCAATTTTTCAACAGTAAGTTTAAGAAAGACAACTAACACCCCTGGTTATCATAATTAACTATTACTTCATTTTTATACAAAATCACTTATATAATTTTATTTATTTTAACTTTTTC
>JAGFPH010003831.1:115996-137696 GCA_018207615.1 Philaenus spumarius
ACAAAATCATATACAGATACAGGAAAACAATTACTCAATAAGCTGCAAGACTTAAATTATTTATCTACACAGCTCCCGTAATTTTCCAGACATTTGTCATAGCGTTGCACAAGTTCTTGAATGATTTCTTCATAGAAGGTTGCCGCCTATGTATTAACCATATGGTGACATGTTCTTTCAGCTCATCATCATTGTTGAAGCTTTGACCACCAAGGAAAGCTTTCAGATGAGAAAAGATATAGAACTCGCTAGGAGCGAGGTCAGGGCTGTACGGAGGATGGACAAACACGTCCCTGCCGAAATCTTTTGTAACATTCGCATTATGCGGTCGAGCTTTGTCATGAAAGAAAACAACACCTTTTGAGAATATTACTCATCGCTTGTTCTGTATTGCGCGGCGCAGTATCTTAAGCGTCTGCCAGTAAACATTCTTGTTGATTGTTTCACCTCGTGGCCAAAATCAATCAGTAAAATGCCTTGTCTATTCTAAAACACTTTGCA
The DNA here is from genome assembly GCA_018207615.1 of Philaenus spumarius. Classification (NCBI taxonomy): domain Eukaryota; kingdom Metazoa; phylum Arthropoda; class Insecta; order Hemiptera; family Aphrophoridae; genus Philaenus; species Philaenus spumarius. Next base: position 116,498 of record JAGFPH010003831.1, read on the forward strand.
CATGTTTTAACCCTTACTTTCTGAACAAACTCAGACAAAGTTTTAGCGGTCGTGCGTCAAGAGTTACAAAATACGTAAAAAGCGTCTGGTCATTGTATTCGTGCAAACACTAGGCTCAGAGTAAATTAGTAATGTAGGCTAGCGTGACGTATCTTTAAAATCAGTTCATCCTTGATGTAGGCCTACAGTACAGTTATTAGGCATATGTTGAGATGGATTTGACTGAAGAGGCATGAGGCTTTTGTCAAACTGAATAAGGATAATGACGTATGTCACTGCATTTCCAATAATCTGAAACAATGTAAAATCAGATTATTGACCGAGCGTAAGCGAGGTCTCCGTTTTAACTCGACCGTTCGGCATTTCGTCTGTGTGTCTGTGTGTCTGTATCACGATTACGGCCAAACGCCTTGACCGATTTTAAAGATTTTTTGCATGAATGTTCCTTATTCCTAGGCCGAGCCATTTATATATAAGGTTTTTTCTATTTCTCATTTTTAACCCCTTAAATAAAATAAAAATTGCGGCCGGACCGTTTCTCTCAGTGTAAGCTTTTTTCCAAAGCCAGTTTGTGGCTTAACTGTAAGTCAAATGTAAAAACTAATAAGATTTTGCCAAAAGCAAATTAAATTTTAAACAAAATGGTATTTTTGATTTTTTTCCGTATCTCTAACGGTAAGCTCACAAAATGGCCGTAAACTTCGAATTTGTAAAAAATCGTCCAAGTTTTTGTATTTCAACCATGTTTTATACGTTTATTCTAAACCAATTCAAAAGTGTTCCATAGCTTTTTTGTAGATAAAGGTTTAAAGAATTCATATATGCCAGTAAAAATAATTATTGAAGTAAAATTAAGAAAGTTATTAGCTCAAGAAACAATCAATACAATACAATACAATACAACTTTATTGCTTTAAAGTACAGTGTACATAAGCAAGATGTTGACCATTTACAAAAATAACATATTTCATGACATTGTTTGTTCTTTCCCTTAGTTTACTCTAATTAAAAACTTGTTTGGTGTATTTATGATACTTACAAAATTATTTCAATATAACTATAACACGAAACACAATTTCAGATACTGAAATAACACAAAATTATACAAACAACAACAATATCAGTACATTTACACATGAGTTAGTTGTTTGAAGATATTTACTAAACTAATTTATTACATTAAATTCAAAATGGATTTCCTAAGTTTTAGGCTATACACAACAAAAAGGTAGACATTTTTCATGGCCTGTACTGAGTTTGAAGTTAAAATTGACTCTATATTATATAAATGAACAATCAAGAAACAATCACGTTCAGTAACGAAAGGAAAATGTTTAACTTTAGGCCTACATAAAAAGTAGTAAAAATTATTGTAATTTTTTTCATAAATGTAAAAAAGTTTCGTAATTTAGTTCTAAATAGAATTGTATAAAACTATTTATCAATTTCAAATTTCTTATTTTGAAAACACCAGTTTTTATGTTCCTACTACAAGACTGCTAACAAAACTAGGCCTGTTTTGAATAGTAATTTAGGAATATATCATTTGCCCAAAAATTACATATTATTGTAAGAAAGTGTAGAGGATAAATCAAAGAATTGAACTGTATACCTGTAAATTATCATTGTAAATTTCATAAAAGTATTTGACTTGGCTTTACTAGAATTACAAAATGAGATGAAACAAATGAAACCTCGCGGCGAAAAAGAACAAAAAAAATTGACCGTTTGACACCGTGGGAAGTGTTGGTACATGGGTTGAGATCACTATCACGACGTTTTAACATCGTTCGTTTTCATTATTTCTAATATTGGAATATGATATGGAATTTAAGTTAACTTATGATACATTGTTAAGTTTGAGTTATTTAAGTATGTAAATATTTAATTATTGTATGTTGTCCCTCTATAACGCGATATTTTTAGCTATCTTACGCATTATTAACCTAAATAAAACACAATGCCTCTAAAAGAAAATCTTTAGCAGTTGAAGCTCAAGAAAAGAAATAAAAACGAGAACTAGAAATCCCGGAATCGCGGGAATTGTAAATAATGTTTCACTGGCTAAACCTTGTGTTTACTTCCTTACTGGCACACTATTTTTAACCTAAGCTCAAAACCACATTTGTTTTTTTTTAACGAGCGAGGTCTACTGTTCACAGAACTACAAGTTCTAAAACATTCAAACATTTGACATTTCACGATCCCCACATACTACGCGGTTTGCGTAATGTGTTTTCCTAAACAAAACCTAAATACAAAATATTCCTGGATTCTGTTACCCCCTAGGAATCTTGACATATGAGTTAAGTTAATTTTCCATTTCTAACAAGAAGGGGTCCAACAGTCATTCTATTCTGATAAGGCTGATGGTAGGTTTATTCCAGAAAATAGTAACTAGAAATTAAGAAACATTAAATTCTCCTAAATTCCAGTAACCTAGCATACCTTCAAGTAAAGCGGAAAGTCTGCCGCCCTTTACCAAACTCCAAACAAAGCTGCACCGAGGGCAGCACCACTCGGCTTCACCCTCACTGCCCTTGACACAAAGATAATGATTGAAAGGTAACACAGTCCAAGGCAACGGGTTTTCTAGATAATTTAGTTTACGTGGCGTGAGTGCTTATCTCTTTAATAAATAAAACTTCGTCATTCAGTCAGTTCATTTTTCGTATTTTAATCTAAGCTTCCAGCAAAACAAGGTAATATTAAATTGTAATATTTATCTAAACTGTAAGATCCCTTTAGTTTACCATAAGTTTCAGTAAACAACGATATTTTGTAAATGTTGTTAGTTAAAAATAATACGTAAATTCTTTCTGAAAGTTATTAATGAATAGCCTAATTTCGTAACAAACCTAAAACTTAGTTAGCCAATGCCCACAGCAATAGATATATTTATAACATAATAACTTCTTTCAATAGACTCTTCAATTTATTAATTGATTAATCTGGTTTTAATAAATTTATTTGTTAATTTAAAAAAAAAAAAAAAATACGTACACTCACTCACTCACTCTAAAATTAATTAGTGATTTGCCTAATTTCGTAACTAAATGAAAACATTGTCTACAGCAATTGACATTTGTAAAACCTAATAACTTCTTTTAATAAAATGTTCAATGTATTAATGAATTAATCTGATTGTAACTAACTGCAATTTATTTATTTGGTAATTCAAAAAGAAAAAAAATCATTCTAAAAGTAATTAGTGAAATAGCCTAATTTCCTAACAATGTGATAACATAGATAGCCATTGCCTACAGCAATAGATATTTATTTGTAAATCCCTAATAACTTCTATCAATAAACCTTTCAACCGTGATAAGCATGTTATATTAAAGTAAAAAAGGCGTAATCAAGCATAACTACCTAATTAATGTAAATGCAAGGACATGTGTTTAGATTCTTTATAACTAACTTTAATCAAGTTTTCACCAACTATAACTTGCACACTAAAGCTAGCAACTTGATAACTATTCTGTTTTCTACTAAAAATAAATGGTGACATTGGAAAGGACTTCTAACTAAAACGTTTGTATCTATTTGTACATGTAGTTAAGAATAACTGGATCAGCAAGCAACTACACAAATCTGCAGCAAATTCGACTGTAAATTTCAACCAAGTCAAACTTAATTTTATTCATTACATCTCAGTTCTCAATATCTTTTCGACTATTGAACTATTTAAAAAATTTACGTCGCAAACAACTAATTATTCTTTGTTATGGCTATATGATTTTATATGTATGTTTTGGTGTATAATTTTTGTAAACAAACTATAATATTGGATAGGATGCTAGCAAAACCTTTGGTATTACAGTCCTTAAGGGGCTAATTTTAAGTTATTCAATTATTTGATTGTTTTCTTCTTAGCAAAATGAAGTCACAAATATATACATATATATATATATTTTTTTTAAACAAAATTGAGTGATTTATTATTCTTTTAAATTTGTAATCTACATTATAATTACTAAAGCAACTTTGGCCAACGGAAAGAAATATAATAACATTTAAATAAAGTTAGAACACTTGTACATTCTAGTTAAGACATTTATATATAGTATATTTCTCTATAGCTTAAGTTGTCTTGCCTTTCAGCAGCTCTGTTTTTCAGCTGTGTACAAAATTGTGTACCAAACTAAAATATACTAATTTCTTATAAGCATAATCACAATAATAAAGGAAGGGATTTTATTAATTTAAATATTATAAGGGATTGTTTTGCTAATTATAAGGATAAAAAATAAATTTGGTCCTTTTATGTGTAAGTACTAATTTGTGAATTAATTTTCTATTTAAGGGCGAATGAAGATTTTTTTATGAAACTAAGATCGTATATCTTTATATTTCAGGCCGTATTAATCTGTTTTTATTATAAACAATAAATTAATTGTTTCATAAACTCTGTGTTTCTGTGAACAATCATAAAAGGTAATTTTACATTGTATAAGTGTCCAACTAGGAGCATCTCAACAGTTTAGTTTTTGAAACTTAAAGGTAATGAGTCATCTGTTTTAGGTAATGAGTGACATGGCCATCAGTCTAGCGGTCCACTGCTTTTTTCATAAATTTGTCTCAATCATAAAGATTAACTCTCTAATTTGTTGGTTATCAACACAGAGTAAATATCTACTATTCAAAGGTCTGTGGTTTATATTCATTTTAAACAAAATCTTCTCTAAAATATGTTTAATACATTGTATTTAACATTTTAGGTTATTTGTAATGAAATCAAACTTTGTTATATTTTCTTATATTACACTATAATTTTTGTCAGCAAAATTAAAGTAATAAAGAAATATAAAGACTGTTTTTCAATCTTGTGTATATATATATTTAACTATCATAATCCTTTTCTTTACTTACAAACTTATTTTAAGTTTTTGCTACTCTATAACCTAAACAACAAACTGTTTATTGTTTGTGTTACTAAAATATAATATTTAACACAAATAGTGATATTTTATCCTAAAAATAGCATCAGTAGGCTCTAGAATGTTTAAAAAGAATGTGATCCGACGGAAGTGTAATAATGATGGTATTCCATACCCTACCAAGTAGAGTCTCCTACAAACTAGACGCCTCCTACCAAAAGCTACACCTATTTACAATACTATGCATATGATATTTATATAAGTGTAATTTTCTTTGCTTTAGTTTAATTAAACTATTCTCTATCTTTCTTATGCAAAAAATATATTGAGTGCTTTACTGTTTTGCTAATAAAATTATCGGATTATTTTAAGGAAAAATTATAACAAACAACAAGTTTAAAGGTTATTTGTCTTACAAAAACGTAATGAGGATTAGTTAACATTAAAGCAAAGAGTCACAAAAAAACCTATTATAGGTTTGTAATTCGAAATAACCCTGAGCACTTCACAATTGAAGAAATATCGTTTGCATTTGATTGCAACACAAGTATTGAATCCACATCCACTGGGGAGACGAAAACGATTAAAATTTATAATCCCTGATGTGTAATTATAGATAATTAGTAATATAACTATAGGTAATTATTTATGTACTGGGAGTTTAAAAATACTGGAAACGGCTTAATATTTAAAAATGTACGAGTTTTATGCGATATTCAAAGATATAAAAGAATATCTTTTTGGTGAGTTTTACATTTGTGTGCCCATCTTGGATCCGACATTCAATTGACTTATTATTTTATTTTTTATTGCTAAAGTAGTCGTGAAATACACGATTATAATGTAAAATTTGACGAAAAAACTATGAAATCATCCGTTCTTGAATATTTAAATTCGTTTTGAAGTTATCGTCAATCAAATGAGAGAAAACGCAAAATCGTGGTCGAAAGAAAAAAGGCATCGCATATTACTATAATTGTTTTGTACAACTTCAAAAGTTTCCATTTAAAATATGATTAAAAATAGTAATTGTTTTAACGACCTAAACATAGTTAATTAACATGATAGATAAAAGAAATTACTTAGATCAAACAATTAATCTGAGAATATAAGTATAATTAAAACACATGTACATAGAAATTCATTTATACAGTATATAGTTTTCAAAAAACATAAAAAATTCACAATTATTTCAAATTCTCTTACATTAATAATTACTCTTCACAAAAAAAAAAACATTATTTCCTTTCAACCATCCTACTACATGTCCTAGTCATTTCTGTCCTATTTATTTATCTATTCTTTAAATATTGCCATTATTGTTTCTTCTGAACAGACAGATTTGGACATAAAAAATACATGACTTATTGTTAACTGTTTGTCTTAAATAACTTAAAAAATAAAAAACATCTTTGGAAACGTGACTTTTTAACTATTGCTCTAGTCCTGCTTCTGGTTATGTAATATTGAAGTGGATGTAAATTAGCACTCATTTTATGAAACACGTTTAGTACTTTAAAAAAATAAAAAATAATCATGATTTTACCAAACACACAAGAATTACATCAACAACAATTAAACAGCGTATGTTTAAGAAAGATGGAGCACCAGCTCATAATGTTACAGCTCGCAGCTCGCCAAATTTTAAACAATACCTTACGGAACAAATAGATTGTACGTAGAGGAGAGATAGATTGGCCGGCCAGATCACCAGATCAGTTTTCTCTAGACTACCTCTTTTGTGTTAGGTATCTGAAAAACAATGTCTAAAAAACTAACCAGAGGAACATTGACGAACTTGTTAGCTAAAATGCAACCTAATAATAGCATAATTTTATTGGTTGATAAGAATTGGTATGGAGGTTTTATAATTTTTTGATGCCTATTAATTTGTAATATTTTTTTCAATATACTACTGCTAAAAACCGAACTTTTATTAATTTGTTGAATTTTAACTATTGGTTGTCGCTGTCAAATTATTATGATGCATTTGCAATGTTGATAAACAAATATAAAATACATATATACAAAACAATATTTATATCGTATAATAGCTTTTAAATGTATTAACTAAATATCTAACTAGTAATAATTGTAATTGAACGTCTTACCGAAGCGAACAGAACTTTGTTTATAACTTGAAATCCTCTCATAGAGAACTCCAGTGGGAACGCATTGACACTGCGGATGAACAATCGGAGCTGGACATATATAACACCACAATATGTTAACTATTTAAATAAAATTAAATGTGTTGTTATAAATACAACAAACAAACACACAGACACACGCACACCCACACACACCCCCACACGCCCCCCCCCCCCCCCCAAGAAAACATCCAACTACAAGGCCGTCAACAGAGTGAGAAAACGTAATGAATCCTTGGCCTTGAAGTTCAAATAACATCAGAGTTCTTGAATACATTTTGTAATTAATTATTGCAACTGTACACATTTTATAAAATGCTTTAAAAACAAATTTACTATTCAAATAATTTAACAGCTGTCGTGAGTTGAGCAAATTTACAAAATTAAGTTTATATGTTTTGTTGTTCCAACCAACAATTTGGAAAAGTGGTCTACTCGCGAAAGCGTCGAATAGCTGCCTCCGTGTACGAAATGCATTAGTAGAAATTGTTTGCAGCTCAGCCTCCACCCTCCGCTTACGCGTTGTCGCAGTGAAAGTACGTTAGCAAGTTTGAATCTGGAAATTGCGCCTTAGGATTATGGGCTGCTTAGCTTATCTCGCAGCAGACAAGCATCCCGGCCGTCGGCCTTTGATCAGAAGCTGCCCCCACAATGAAACCCCTCACGTATATCCGGGTACTTAATTGATATTTTACGTTTTGATTAATTTAGTGGAACCAGATGGGCTATATAAGGTCTTAACCCAACTTAATTTTGGAAATTCGCTTATCTCACGTCAGTGATTTAGTTGGGTAATCAAATTATTAGCGAATTTCCAAAGGAAAAATGAGCTATTGCAGTGGCCCTTATGGTAGGACCCAAGGTCGGGAGTAGCAAATGAGCACCGATCATGGTACCCAGAACACGTTTTGGGGTATCATTAAAAAGCATATATATATACATATATATATATTTATGTATGTATGTGTGCGCACTCTAACGGACGCATTTTGGTCTAAATTTGGTACACACGTTGGTTTTTTGAGGCGCTTGAACTGGTAAGAAAAAAATTAATTAATCGGAAGTAGACCAAATTTTTGACCGGAAGTAACTATGTGAATATATATGTGCGCAATCTAACGGACGCATTTTACCCCCGATTTGGTCCAAATTTGGTACACACGTTGTTTTTCTAAGTCGCTTGGACGAGTTCATTAGCTAAAAAAATTGACCGGAAGTAGACAAAATTCTTGACCGGAAGTAACGTGTATATATATGTGCGAAATCTAACGGTCGTATTTTATGTCCGATTTTGTCCAAATTTGGTACACAGGTTGGGTTTCTAAGTCGCTTGGACGAGTTCGTTAGTCAACAAAATTGACCGGAAGTAGACCAAATTTTTGACCGGAAGTATCATGTATATAAGTGTGCGCACTCTAATGGACACATTTTATGTCCGATTTAGTCCAAACTTGGTACACAGGTTGGTTTTCTAAGTCACTTGGACGAGTTCGTTAGCAACAAAAATTGACAGGAAGTAGACCAAATTGTTGACCAGAAGTAAAACATTTTTGAAATGTTTCGTACTAGAAATATTTATTTTTGTAGTTTTCTTTAAAAAAATAGACATATTAAATAATTCTACACATTTTGTTTTTTACGCAACTTTAAAGCCCATCTGATTCCCCCCAAAAAATCAAAACGTAAAATACCGTAAAAATACCAGAATTAAATCAACGGCTTTTACCTTGGTGACCGATGGCAATATATTTGGTACATGCTGGCAGCATCTACGTGAGTTGATAAATTTTCCAAATAGTTGTTTGAAACCCAAAATCATATATAAATTTAATTTTGGAAATTCGCTCAACTCACGTCAGCGGTTCAGATGCTTGATCGAATTATTTCTTTTTGAAAAAATATCATAGAAGAGACGACCAGTACCTTGGGGTTGTAACTAATGTCATGTCAGTAACATACATCGGTAGATCAAGTTCAGAATACCAACTACTGTATTAACATGTAGATTGATGCCAGTTAATCATTGCCAATCCAAACACAGTTTATGAATTGGCTGAAGATCGCAACTAAGATTTGGGTCTAGGATTGGTTTATAAATGAATTACCATTACTAAATGACACGAACTGCAGGTGAATGAACATTAACTAGGGAATCAATTATAACTGAAGTTTTGTGTAAATAATCACAGTATTTTACTTTCTGTACTGTATGCTATGTTGTTGGAGATTTAACTCACCTCTGCGTTAAGAGCTTGAGTTAGATGTGTTTTAGGAAAATGCAGTCCCACCAGAAAACGTTTAATCAGTAGATTCTGAAACGTTAAGAAATACAAACAATTATTGGAAATCTCTACTTTGATTAAAAGACAATTCACAATTAAAATTTACAAAAGTCCCTTGTTACTGACTTCATTTAAATTAAGTTTCTAAGTATCTAATTCTCTACAAATTGTGTTATAAACGTTTATTTCTGTTTATTTGCAATTTAACGAGTTATTGTATATTAACTGTAAATAAGTATGCTTTCCAACCAAAATAGTTTTCGTTTTTACCTAGGTTTCTCGTTATTTACTGGAGATACGTTTATTGTACATGTTTTATTAACATTTACAGATTTAAACCCATATAAAACTTCAAAATTTACACTTTGAAACAAGTTCACAAACTAAAGAATATGTAACTCTCTAATGAAGCGTTATCAGATCTATGTGTTGTGAAATTCATTCGTTATTTTGTCTAGAGGAATACGAATTTCTTGAAACAAATTCCTTCTGAAACACCGTGTACTGTAGGATATAGATATATTATGGAATACGGAGTAGAAATACACAGCTAATTAACCGCAATTATTCAACACGAAACCTAGTAAGGTTTGTTTACATTTTCTCTCAAAATTAATGCTCAATACCTGTGCCGTTATTCGAAACACGCGCCCTCTTTTTAAATTAAAAACTCAATAATGAACGTACCCGCAGCCAAGTGGCACGATTAAGAAACTCAGCCCAGCATATTCATTTTGTTAAGATTCCATTTGTTTTTCTTCGGAAACATTCGAGAACAAAACCAAGACTAAAAGTCCAGTTCGGCGTCAGTCTACATCGCCAAATAAATCACAGTTAATTTCTACTCATATTATTGGGTTTTTTGTTCTATAAAGCAAATAAAATAACCGCAATAGGACATGCGAGTTAAGTTGTACTCAAAATCAAGTGCAGTGTTATAGATCAAATGTTTCTTCGTTTTAGTTCTTTGTGAACCGGCTAAGTTTGCCTTTGTCTTTTTAAAATCATAATATCACACTCTAAGGTTGAAGTAAATTTTTGTAATCTTGTATTAACGAACAAACATTACTAAAGGTGTCTAACAACATTTGTGTGAAAATTTTTATGAGGTAGCCTGTCACATGTATCGCTAGACCTTCCCTGTTTTCGGCTACGTATGTATTTAGAAGTACCTGGTTATTACCATGATTATCCCGTCCTACGTAGATATTGTCCTACTTGGATTTTCTGTCTTACTTAACAATGAATTCCACCCAGGGCCGGTGACACAGGTGTCACGTTCCGAGTGTATTAAGTTTTCGCGAGAGTCAACGTTTTGTTGATTTAACTGTCTTCTAATGAAATTTATATGTTTCCGTTGCTCGTAAAGTTGTGTTGCCCTCCATTGCATTTTTAGTTGGCATTTTAACATGGCAACTTTGAGGGCCACTGGGGCGAAGCCCTTAACATACATTGAGCTCATTTTAAGAGAAGCACAACTTCAGAGTGAGCTCTGTAAAATGACACCAAAAACATCAAAATCGGTTAAAAACTCTAGGAGGAGTTCTACTCACAAAATAACCCCTAGCAAATTAATTATGTACTAGTGGACATGGCAATGCTTCGCTATTGCTTAATTTACCTAACCTAAAATTATATTCAGTTTTTGATCCAAATCAGTTGTTGATCGAAATCAGATGTTTTAAGCTTTTCATACGAACAGCTGTTTTTTGTGTCCCTGATAAAATCAAAAGAAATCTTTCTTCTTCTTCCTTAAGATTGACCTTCCATAAGATTAACATGGCAACTTTGAGGGCCACTGGGGCGAAGCCCTTAATATACATTGAGCTCATTTTAAGGGAAGCACAACTTCAGAGTGAGCTCTGTAAAATGGCACCAAAAACATCAAAATCGGTTAAAAACTCTAGGAGGAGTTCTACTCACAAACTAACCCATAGCAAATTAATTATGTAATAGATAGATATAGATAGAAAGTACTTTAACATAATGCACTTAATTATTGAATAATTAACAGTTAATCTTTAATCTAAATCAACCGCAGTAGATAAAATCCTAAGTATGCTTCCCATATTAACTAAGATCCCTAACTTTGCCTCCCAGTGGTACAGCTAGCACGCTATAGTGGAGTAATGAAATTTCTCAGGTCTGCATGCTCTAAAACCTAAAGTAGAAAGCGTTATTAAATACTAGAATACTGTAATTAAAAAACTGCAAAGTTTTAATTGTAATAAAATTCCAACGAACTTTACTGTCTTTTTTCATTCTTTCAGTCTGTATTTTCTTCTTTTTTTTATTACTTCACCTCATGAATATGAGAATTATTGCATTGCTTCAGATACTGAAATATTTTTATATTGTTTTTAAAATAATGAATTTATTACTTAAAAAAAGAAAATTTTACTTATAATAATTAATTTTTATTATTATAAGTAAAACTACCTTGTGACTTCATTCTGTTTTGCTTGTGATAGGTTTTAAAACATAAGATTTTTTTTCTTATTTTACTGTCTCTACGTGTTTATGATAGCAGACTAAAATGGGACAGCGAAATGAATAATTATTGCTAGTACAGTAGAACTCCAATTATCGGGATTAATTGGGACCGGACCCGATCCGGATAATCAAAAATCCGGATAATTGGATTTTTCTCGAAAAAAGGCTGTTTTTAGTAGAAAAACGTAAACAAAACACAATAGAGAAAATTTACGGTATTTATTATGAGAAAAACAATATTAATGACAATGTTTACACTACGTAATATTTACAAACAATACTAAATCACTGTAAAATACATTATTTTTTTAACATACCATGCAGAGTCAGCTGTTTTGCTACCTTAAATCGATTCCGCGCCGCTAAGTCTCGGATCCGTTTGACTTATGTTCTTATTCAAATCTGATCCGGATAATTGGCGATCCGGATAATTGGAGTCCGGATAATTGGAGTTCTACAGTAATTTAAAATAAAGTAATAAAAACTAATCCGGATTAATTTGAAAAATAGTAAGCGGCCTATAATAAATCTTGCTTTGCACCGTTTATTGTATAAAATGTAAAACAAATAATGTACGACAACGTACAACAATAAAATGTACGACCTTTCTCTCGTCTATAAATAAATATATTTGAGATTATAAATCATTTGATCATTAAATGGTTTTACCATTTGTTATGGGATACATGATTTATTGATGTATTCTGATGCTGAAACTTTCCCCTTAATCCGTTACGTCAGGCTTAGCAGAAGAGATAAATGAAAGGGGTAATGTCGAAGGTGTTGTGTTCGAGCTTGATTCATTTCTGTGTCATAAAGTGATAAATAACAATTCCAAAGTCAATGCGTTGGACTCTATGTAATCTGTTAAAACTGACTAATATTAATTTGTTTATTTTGTGTAATCTATTAGTTTTATTTGTAATCCAATAACATTGTCGTAGTTTCTCTGACGCAATAATGTGCTAATTACGTTATTTTTGAAGTTATACTTCTTTGCGCCCGTTAGACACTTTGGGATGGGATGTTGGTCGAGAAACCGCGTCACGCTGAAAAGTAAGAACAAATTTTTAAGAACCATCGTAACTCTCCCTTGGACTAAAAGCCAGTGGCTAATTACTGTTATTATGTCTCTCTTACACAAGTTCAATCGTTGGCCGAGCGGTCTAAGGCGCTGGTCGTCGCTGCCGTCAATCCCCGATCGTGGGTTCTAATCCCGTCCACGGCCGAAATTTTTTTTTCAGTTATTTTCGTTTTTTTTCAATAATTAATCGAACTAAAAATTAAAAAATAAATATAGTTTAAAAAAAACTAAAAAACACGCTTTTATAATACATTGAACTATTTGTTAGTTCTGTTTTAAAGGCGTATCATTATAGTTATAAAACTCATAAAAATCAAAACTTCTATAAGAAACTGGTTTTGCCTGACAAGAGTGGGCAGTATTCTCGCTATCTAGGCCCACTTGACCCATTGTTATTACTTGTGATTGTGGTGTCGGGGTTTTTCGTAGTATTTTTAATTATAACCTATTTTGTTTCTAATGAATACATGGTTCCGTAGTTTCAAAAGCTGTACTTGCTAAATGACATAATATTGCTGTGTTTCTCTTCACTGGTAAAATTCTGTGACTTATTCTGGTTTATGTTTCTGCCACCATTAGTTCAATATCATGTGCCTGTTGTTTCTAGTTTACTTTTATACATGGTGTTTATTTCTACATTGAACTTTAATAATTATTTCATTGAGGTAGTTCTGTAAAAGATCACATGAACTGTTTAAAAATGTTTTTAACATCTAATTAACAGTATTTTTTAAATGCGTGAATATGAACGACAAGTGTATACATCTGATCTGTAAATGTTAACAGTAGTTAACACTTTGATTTTGTCAAGTAAGAAGCAAATATTTCAAAGAATAATTAATTAGACAAGTACTTTGTAACAGAAACATGTTTTGATACCATTAAGTTTATTATCAGATAATTTCAACATGGTTTAAATACATTAAACCAAATTTTTTCGTAATTAAAACTTTGATGGTTCGTTGGCAAAAAAAAACGTAGAAATGTATAGAGAAAAGGATTTCACTATTGTTTCCAGTCAAATTGCCCACAAAATTATTCAACGTTCTCCTCATATTTAAAACAATTAAGTTTTTTTTATTGCGGAAAATAGATTGCATATACAAATTTAAAACCTTTGAATATTTGATTTTAAAAAGTAACTTTTGATTTATGTACATCTGTTTTAGTTTCTGTCTTTAATTAGTCCTCTGTTGAGCAATATATAGTGGTTCCATAATTAATAATCACATTTACGTAAATGTGCTTTAAAATCCTTTTTAAATTTAAATTCCATTTAAAATCCTTGCTTAAATTACGATTTATTATTATGTCTTCCTGGACATGTTTGGTGGACTTGCAAACATCGGTAAACAGGGTTGGTTGCAAAATCTTTTACCGTGGTGACACTATTTTTGGCGAGTAAATAATATATCGGCACTTAAAACAAGTAGAATAATCATTTCCTTCAAATAAACTATTACCAAATTTTCATTTAACGCATACTATTTTGTGTCCTAAAAACAATAAAATAAGTATAAATTGTATTTTAAATGAGTTTGTATTTGTTTGGTAAATATTTTCACTTTTAATTTTGCTATATCATAAAATTCATTGTACCCCGTGGTAATTGAATTTTATCATTATTAAATAATCCATAATATAATCTAAATTAAAAATCCTTTCCGATTTACAATCATATTTTTAAATAGTTGTTCAGTTTAAGACCAGTTAGCAGAACAAAGATTCTAAATTCGCTCGTCCATTATGCTACAGTTGGATCCTATAATACAGGTTGCGTTGGTTCGAGTTTAGTGCCCTATATGCAGCTTCCCATAGGCTTAGTTTAACCAACTTAAAGTATAGGCGTAATGTATCACTAAAAATAAACAAAAAACAATACTAACAGTTTAAAACAGCTGGTCTATTTTGAAGTTCCACTTGATAGGCCCATTAAAGTTATTTGATGTTCCTCGCAGTACCATATCAAACACAGGATATCAAACATATCCTTACTCCAGCTAAACTCGCTAGGCGTAAATAAAACATATATTTATTTATTTACACTCACTACACATTCTTAGTTAAAAGTTCAAATAAGCTTTAAAATTGTATGTTGTGTTTGTGTACACGTTGTAAACTTCGGATATTTGTCGTTATCAAACTTCAGAGAATATTATCGTACCGATTTATATTTTGTTTTAAAAAGAAAGTATAGTATAATCCTGTATTCCAGCTGCTAAGTAACATTACATCAGGTACATTTTTCTGAAATACTATTATGGTTATTAGAATAATTTTTATATATTTTTAAGCAGGAAATCTATTTAAACATTTAAGGAACTGACAATTTAAATTAATTTTATAACAACATAATTTTCATTTTAAAAGTTATACCCAAAAATCTGTATAAAGTGTATTACAAAGGGAAACAATTGCTATACAAATATACATATCAATATTCCCTGTGCTTAAACTGTGCAGCTTTAAATGATAAGTAAATACAAAAATATTATGAAAATATATTAATAATTTGTAATTTTTACAGGAAAAGATCCTCCTACTTTCTTTTAACTTGTCTTTTCATTTTTAATTTATTCTTGTTAACTAGCTGCATGTTTAGTTTTAGATTATTAAGGAAAGTATTATTACTTTTTTAAATGCGAACGATATTTTAGGTTAACTCTTGGAGTTTTAATCTTAGAAGTAGCAGGAATGTAGGTTTTCACTTTAAGTAATGTAAACTCGTTGTTTAAAGAAACCTGTATCTGAAGAAAAGTTGTTCAAATTTAAATAACCAAATTAATACGAATAATTTTCTTTATTTTCGTAAATATATGAATTATTCAATATTTATGTAAGTTTTTTACGCTTTAATAACAACTCTTGGTATATACAAATGTACATAAACTGAACATCCAACTAAACTTTAGCCAAAGTATAAGTACACAATTTGCAACTCCAACGGGTTTAACATCAGAGTAGATCAATACAGACTTAACTGGTTTCACCGCTATCGGACTCCAGGGAAGTTAAAGTAAACCACGTGGTTACTTTGCCATTACTAAGAGGAAACTGTTTGTAAACCTTATTAATCGTGTTTTACATTTAAAGAAAACAGAAGTTAAATACTTCAAAGGTTTAGATTTTTGTATTCAACAAATATAAAATGATGGTTTGCTGGAAACGAAATGATTAGGTTCTATTATTAAATATATTTTTGCGTTATTTTGTTTGAAGGAATACACCTTTGAGTATTGCTCATAACTCCAGAGACACCCTGTGTTTAACACATCTAGGTCGTACCGTTCAATAGAATTTTCCTATTGTCATTAAAACATAGGAGGGAAAAGAAAAGGGAGTGGAATTAAGTTGAGAATTTATGACGCCGAAGAGACTTTTGTATTCCCAAAGCCAATGCCATAAACTGGAGAACGTAAAACCACGTAGAGCCGTTACAATTCCAAAATAACATGTGTTGAGTGTTGTTTACAATATTTGCGTTTATTACACAATGCACAACTTAATGAATAATTTCTCTTTATATTTTAACAATATAATTTCTTTGAATACACTAAACTATTATTCCATTGGTGTCAATAGTTTAAAAAGAAAAGAAAAAAATATCCAAATCCAAATTTTTCTTTAACCCTTCATTAAAAAAACTTCAGCCCTGATACGTTTATGCTTAAATAATTTAACCGTTTTAATACTTAGAAAATATAATCAATAGCTTATTATCTACCGTATCCTTACAGAGTATGTACTAGAAATGTTAACCATTTGCTTACTAAACTAATGATGCAATTTCTTTGTTTGCATCAATGGAAACTTATTTGAATTTTAGAAAATCTATGAGCTATTCTGGCTAGAATAGATTTCAAATTAACTATCTACTATTGTACCGTTTAATGGGGGTAAGGTTTTTTAGTTAAGTCATATTTTTCATATCTTCGTATGCTATAATAGTGTTTATATTAATTGGTAAAGGTTATTTAATTACAGTCCAAATATTAAAATTATGTTAATAGCAGGTAGTTATTTAATACTGATTTATGATGCTTACTTACAGTTTAGTAGAACAATTACCATAATAATTTAACCAAATTTAGAGAATTATATGTAACCTTATTTATAAATATATAATGTAAACCTAAATCAAAAGTTTTGTATGTGTTATTATAAGAGTAATATTGTTCAAAAACAAAGTTATTATAACCGTGGCTTTGGTATAACAGATAATAGAGCTACAGTTAATTACTAATGACAATATCTCGTCATTACTAGGCGTCATAGAGTTTTGCCCTCTTACACGATCAGTCATGAATAATCCTTACGATTCATACTATGCCATGAATGTCATAGGGTAATGACAGTATTACTGATCCTGTAGGGTTAGCTTGAACTTAATTTTAGGTTAGGCCTAAACACGTTTCTTGAATGCATTTACATTCATTACCATAGCAACGGACTTAGCAAATTTAGAATCATTTAAAACAAAATTAATCTTCGTATCCAACCACTTTTTAGGTTAGGTTAACAAAATGAAAGCAAAAACAAATTCTACGAAAAGGCTTATTTATTTTAATTATAAAATCTTTTATAACAATATCACAGATGAACAGCTGATGCGGTTACAAAACTTAACACAATTTTAGAATAGTCCTATACTGAACCAACACACTTTTCCTGAATGCAATTACGTTCATTATCGTAGCAACCAACTTAATCATTTCATATTTATTCTTCACAAAGTGAGATGTATATGTAAAAAGAATCGATTGTTTATTGGAGTCAAATACATAGTTTTCAAGGTATCTGAGATGAACAGCTACACTCTAAAAATACTTTAATACAAATTTTGTCCAGGAAAAAATAAAAATTGTAAGGATTTGTAATTATTTGTGCCAGGCCGAATTATGTATATATGTTTGTGATGTATAAGTGAACAATGGACTAGTGTTAGTGTTATTGGCTGGCCTGATGATGCTACCTGTGGCTGCAAAACACGTAGCCATTACTCCAGAAACAAGAACTACTATTGACTTAAATTAAGGTATGTTGATTAATTAAAATAGTTCTTAAGTTAAAGAATGAATATTAATTTAGCTTTAACTGAAAAAAATAACTGAAAATTCTTTTAAAATATAGTTTGTATCTTAGTAATGATATCTACACGAAAGTGTCATTTAAAGTTGATGGTTAGGAGTATAAAACTGTGGCACTTGAACATATTCAAGGTAGATAGAAGAAAAGTCAGTCTCTAAAGTCATAAAAAATTTGGGAAAAGTTAAGTGTTAAATTTCCATTTTTAATAAAATCTTTGAAATTAATTATATTATTTTCATTACATATATACAAACAAATTAGACTTTTTAAACGTCGGAAAAATAAAATGGTTTTCCTTTACAGTTTCTATAAATTTAAATATTTCAAGATATTCTATGATATTCTAGAATATTCTATATTCAATATACTGTATATATATATAAGACCAAATTTGTACACTTGATAATTTATTCAATTCTGCTGATACAATAATGTTTGTAAAATAAGAAACAAGCATTTATTTTTGGAAACATTTTTTACGAGATAAGTTTGTAGATAAATGAACTTTTAGAATTTATAATCACACCAATATTATTCATACAATATTTCTTCCAAAACACTCTTCATCACACCATAAATTTTATCAGCGGATGTTAATTGGCTAAAAGTCAGTTTCTTACATCCCTCCCCCAATAACCAAGCTACATGAAGCATTACCTTACTAATTTGCATCTCAAATCACACTGCATATGCAATGAGCTAGACAGAGAGAGCAAAGTGTCAGCTGTTTTGACGTATTGAGTTACCGTCTAATCTAATTTACCTGCTGTTGCTAATTAGTGTGTCCTGCAGGATGTGTCTAGTTGGGAGAGATCACACGTCACAGGAAACATTGAAACAATACATTTATTTATACATTTCAATCAAAGTAAATAGTAACCTTACAAAAATATTACGAATAATACTTTAGGTACTTACCTTTTGAAAACGTTAATTCCTATTCATTATTCCTTTATTTGTGGAAGACCGGTTTCGATCTCTTAATCAGACCATTCTCAAATCTTGCACTATGGTACCCACCTAAATTATTATTTGTACACCCTATTCCGGAGGCTAAAATACCTAAAGTGAATACAAATATATTACGTCTGTGTGTGTGTGAATAGAAACCCTCTCACGTCTCCCTCACTTAGAATAGAATACATTTATTAAAACACACTAATTTTACAAACAAACAAAAGAAATACACAATAGAACCGTGTTGTAAAAGCAACCCCAACAGGTTAAAAACCCAATTACTGGGGCGCCATCTACACAAAAATAAAATAAGTCATGAATAAAACTATGAAACAAATAATTAAACAAAACAACCAAATACAAGTTCAAACACATTGTGTACAACTAAACAATAATAATGAAAAATAAAAACTAACATATTATACCTAGCTGTTGCATCCCATCAAAACTTGAAAACCCACAATCAGCGCTGGTTTAATGTAGACAAAGTCTCCCTACGAAACCTCAACAAACCCCAGGAAACATCCACCCTGTGAGCGACCACATTATACAGAGCAATTGACGAGTTCAGCGGCGACGACGCATGAGCATTGGTTCTAATGCGCTCCTGGTAAAGTGGTCGTCTGATTCTCATCCCATAAGGTGGAACACACCAGCATATCTGTCTTAGGCTCTCAGGATCCTCAATCATGCCACACATAACTCCTCTCAAGAAACACAACCTCAACAAATTTCTCCTAACTGCTAACGAATTGACTTCAAATGCACTTAAAAATTCTTTATACCTTATTGTCCAAATTTGTTGGTTATTAAATCCAAATTTTTATAAAACAACACACGCAAAAATCTTTTCTGAACTTGTTCTATCATATTTATATAGTATTTTGTTGATGGGGACCAAACAATACAGGCAAATTCCAGCCCTGATCTAACTAGACTATTAAATAAAACTTTCAGAACGACAATATTATTAAAGTCCCTCCCCAACCGACAAATAAAACCCAAGGTGGAGTAAGCTCTTTTTACTATATTAACAATATGACAACTAAAAGATAAATATTGTGACATAAGAACCCCCAAATCTTTAAAGCTAGTAACTCTATTCAATAACTGCAAATCAATGTTATAATTGTTAATTAAAGGCTGTAACAGTCTATAATATGACATGACGCAACATTTTTTAATATTAAGAAGAAGTTCATTATTTTCGCACCAAATAGATAATCTAACAAAATTCTTTTGCAAAATTTGACAATCATAACAAGTTTTAATATTTAAAAAAATTTCTAATTGTCGGCGTACAATAAATATTCACAATTATCGAAACACTTGGGTATAAGTTGGGTATAATTTTAAAATCCTTGATGACTACATATTTATCTACCTACTATTAATACGTTTTATACAGTACTTTTCAATAACTAAATACCTTTTACTGAAACACAAAGTTTTTATCATATTAATTACTCACAGAAAAACTAGTTGAGAAAGTTTTAGTTTTTCTATTTCCTCTTTACTTGTACCATCTTTACAGACTTGAATGCATCCAGCTACAAGTTACCCACAGTTATCACATGACACATTTCAAGTCGCCACACCCACGGAAAGAGCTTCATAATATTAAACGTCGGCTCTAATAAAACAGAAATCAACCTGCGACTCCCTATAGCGGCGGTAGGTTACGCGGACATTTCTCATCCTAAATCCATTTAAAACCCGCAATTGTTCAAATAGCGTTTTTAAAAAAAATACCAAACTCTTTTAGACAAAATTCTTCATCCGAATGGCTTGGTAATTTTTCGCTATAATTAATAGTTACAACGTAAAACAATATTTAAAATCACCCTATAGCGGCGGTAGGCTACACGGACATTGCCCAGCCTAAATCCATTTAAAACCCGCAATTGTTCAAATAGCGTTTAAAAAAAATACCTAACTCTTGGGGACGAAATTTTTCATGCGAATGGCTTGGTAAGTTTTCGCTATAATTAATATCGACAACATAAAAAAATATTAAAAATCAATGTTTTAAATTGTTAATAAATATTAAACAAAATGTTTTTCTTAGTTTTGGAAAAGCCATTTGCATGCATATTGGCCATAGTTTTAAAATGACATATCGTTCATAATTATCCGATCAAAAATAAAGGAAAAATTTGGATTTTAATTTAACATTGATCTTATGGAGTTTCAGCCAACATGGCCGAAAGCTAGAGCCGACCCTTAAAGTAGTGATTCGAAAAATGTGCAGTTTTCGAATCTCTG
>JAGFPH010003832.1:6835-16937 GCA_018207615.1 Philaenus spumarius
CCTTGTTTAATAAACCTCTTGTCTAATACACATCTTGTCTAATACACCTCTTGTCTAATAAACCCTTGTCTAATAAACCAAAAACTAGTATGTGAACTAATGTGTAAACCTATTATTTTTGGTTAGATATGGTATATTACGAGTCAAAAAATATATTTTTATATGTAAACAAAACCCCAATTTTAGAACATTTTTAAAAATATCAGTACAAAGTGTTTTATTTTAAAACTTTTTTTAAATTTGATGACATTGTTTTACAGAGAGAAAAATAAATGCGTACTAAATTTGAGCTCTCTGGACTTATAATAAGTTCTTTAATGTTACCTAAATTTCACGTCTTTACATGTGAAATATAAGCACTTCAAACTCAATTTGAATAATAAATTTGTAAAGTTTTGTATATAATCACACCGCAATGTATATTCAAATCCCCTAACGACTTTCATCCCCCTTCCTTTAGCTATAAGGATGACACAATATGTTTGTAATTTTGAAAGGAGTAGACGGTATATTAGAGCTACAGAATATATTGGTGCGCGACTGGCTCGCAATCAATCGATTAATCGTACACATTTTTGGTTTACTGGCTCCTGGCTAACAGTGTTAACGAATCGGAGTTTTGTAAAATCTCGAGTTAAATTTTGTAATAAGTTCAATTTGTATCTCAATGTATGAGACTGTTAAGTGCCTTGTATAGTCGTTTTCATTTCACCCCAACGTCGACCAAGTTTCACCATATAGCTTCATAAAGCCACTAAATGTGTTTAGGAACCAAGACAAAACTGTTCCATCTTAATATTGTATTGTTGAAGTTAGTTCATAAATCCGAGGGCAGAAACAAAAAGGGGATGTAATAATGTTCTTATAAAATACACAATCTGATGTAAGTACAGTTCCAAATACAATAATTCGACCACGCAACTGAACCGCTGACGTGAGTTGAGCAAATTTCCAAAATTAATAGGCATGTTTTAGGGTTTCAACCAACATTTTGGGAAACAGGTCTATTCACGACGGTGCTGAATAGCTGCAAAATGGTTCGCACGCCATTCCGCATATTGGGAGTATCTTCAATACGCAAAGCATTG
Organism: Philaenus spumarius; assembly: GCA_018207615.1. Lineage (NCBI taxonomy): Eukaryota > Metazoa > Arthropoda > Insecta > Hemiptera > Aphrophoridae > Philaenus > Philaenus spumarius. The sequence continues at coordinate 7,924 of JAGFPH010003832.1, forward strand.
CGTGCTTCGCACGCCAACCCCACGGTAAAATCCGCCACATGACTTTGAACCGTGTTCTTTTATGGTATTTTACGTTTTGATCGATTTTGGGGGAACCAAGTGAGCTATAAGGTCGCGTAAAAAAATGTGCAGAATAACATCTTACATTTATATGTTTATAAAAAACTCAAAAACAAATTCATACTCGTAGGAAAAATCACAAAAAGTAGTTACTTCCGGTCAAAAAACGTGCTTCCGATTGTTGGATTTTTTAGGCTAACGAACTCGTCCGAGCGACGTAGACAACTAACATGTGTACCAAATTTGAACTAAATCGGACTTTAAATACGGCCGCTAGAGTGCGAACACATATATATACATAGGCTATATATATATATGATTTTTAATGACACCCCAAAACGTGTTCTGGGGACCATGATCGGTGCTCATTTGCAACTCCCGACAATATTTGAATTTAATACTTAATTCTTCATAAATCTTATCCATTATATATAATATGTTTCTTAAAGACTGGATGTGTTTTACTTTAAAACACGAAATCTTTGAAGAATTTTATTCAAGCCACTATTGTCCTTGTGTTGTTAAAGTGTGTGGGAACTTTCCGTTATTCCTATGACTGACGCGGGAGGTAATTGATAAAGGAAATCAAATAACTCAACCCCTTCCTCTGCAGGATTTATCGTTTCCGGTTTGATTAGTGCTTATGGCAGGTCGTAAATTATTCTGATCGTAAAGTTGGAGCTATTAATTCAAACGTATGCACGATAATCATATGATTACCGCTAAATCTAAATCTCGTATTGGCTCCCTGGCAAATGTTAGAGCCTATTCAATTTAAACTGATATTCATTCAGTCATTTGATTTCGTGAAAATATCGTTTCCCTTTTAATAACATACACCTGCCACCTCCGTAATGTAATACTCGACAAATTTTGCTGTGTAATTCCCAAATGCTGAGTATTTTACTTTTAAGTAGGCTACTTAGCATTTTTAGGGCAAGGCAACAACATATTTTAAACATTTTGGATTGTGTACGGAATTGCTACTTGTGTACGGTATAGTTATTTAAAGGAAAACAAGGATTTCTAACTTTCTCCTTTATCGTATTTTCTTTTATAAAACAAAATCACTTAAAAAAATGTATCGTCACAGTTTACAGTTAAATAACAAAGTTAAAATTGCTTGAACCTGGTACGCCTAAAGAAGTTTCAAATTAAATATATAGTGGAACGTGACGGTTGAAATATATAGGCTAGTTGAATCAAGCGTGATGCTTTGATTCAATTCTCACCTAAAGATTATGTATTACAAACATACATACATTTATATAAAGTAGAGCATGACGGGACAATGCATTTTGTATTGAAGTTACTTCCATACGGGGGTTGGCATGCGAAGCACGCAATGCATTGTGTATTGAAGATACGCCCAATATGCGGAATGGCGTGCGAAGCACTCAATGATTTGTGTATTGAAGAACCTCCCAATATGCGGAATGGCGTGCGAACCATTTTGCAGCTATTTCCCAAATTGTTGGTTGAAACCCTAAAACATAGGCCTATAAACTTAATTTTGGAAATTTGCTCAACTAACGTCAGCGGTTCAGCAGCGTGGTCGAATTATTTAGAGGTTATATTCCCAGTTTTGTTTAAAAAATGCTAAAAACTATTTAGGATTAGATAAGCTATCTGGTATGTATTTGTGTACACTATGTAGTCAACATTATAAAAGTTTTATTTAGAAAATAAAAGTACAAGAACCACGGTGTTTCAGTCAAATTGGAAAAAAGGAACCAGCGAGAGTTTAATATTGTTGAAAGCCTTCATATGACGAAGGATATTTTTATATTTTTCTCTTAAAAGATTGAGCTGCTACAGTACGATTCTTCTAAATTGTAGACTGGGAAAACAAACTCGTATTAGGAAGCCCAGAAAACGATGTTACAAAAAGATAATTGAATTGATATTTTATTTCTTATTCACAACGAGTTCTGAAAACACTATCGGGGAACGGACCCTCTTAATGGTTTTAGTTAATTAATACAAAAAATATAAGTTTTTCAAATATTTTAAAGTGCAAAAAATTCCTTTCCTGTAGGTGAGCAGAAGCGGCAAATTTCCGCTTAAGTTAACATTTATTACCTTAAACTGTGTGCTAAACAAATTTATATAAAAGCTTGCGCTATGGATAGTGAATAAAAATGAGTTTCAGATAAATGTGTAAGAGGTTCATAATATTTAAGAGGTTTTACTACAATTTTGAAAGTTCTCGATATTGTGCTACCTAAGGGAGTAATACATTTTGACTTTCAACCTAATTTTGATTAAAAACACACTAAAACCTCAAACAATATGACAACCCCCAAACACAACTTTCTAAAAACAAATTTTCCACTCCGAAAAATAAATAAACCCCCCTCCCTAAAAAAAGAACCGATAACCAAAAAAATCACACACAACCAAGCAAACACACTCAAAAACTCAATCCTCTAAAAAACAAAGAAACTCCACAAAATCACAGACCATAAGAAAAACTTACAATAGCTTGAAAAGCAACTACAACCCCACCAAAACCTCTCCCCAATAAAACCCCCTCAAGTAAAAGCAATAAAAAAACCCTTTAAACATAAGATCCCCAAATAAAAAATCGCACAAAACACTCAACCACTTAAAATAAAACAGAAAAAAACCACAACCTTATAAAACTATTTATAGAGTAGTCCTACTATCTGTTTGAAATCTTCAATACAATGGTTTTATCTTTGAACATCATCATAACTTAAGTAAGTTTATTTATTTTGTCCAAAGCATTATCCATGCACATTTTCAATACTAAAGGGTATCGAAAGAATAAATTTTCGGCCACCAATTTTATGGCTCGGGTCCCTAAATTCATAACGGCGAAGTTGCCTACCCATTTCAATATTAAAATAACCTAACCATACTTTTAAGCATATTTTTGAGTTATTTTCTTCGAAAATGAAAGCTGTATTTTTTTCTCAAAGTAAAATAGATTGTAGGCGTTAATTGCTAAGGTTTTTTGCACTATCTCTTTTTGAAACTGAGTGAAAAATTAATAAAGTTTTTACTATTTATATCATACGTTTTTGAAAACAATAAAACGGTTTTTGAAAATGTATTCGGAAATCAACATCCACATTTGACAGTATTTCAAAATGAAACAAAATTTTTAAATCTATTTCTGGAATTAACGGAAAATAATTACTTATTCTGTAGCATTGCTCTTATGGGCATCAGATTCAAAATGGCGAACAGTTTATCCTTCCCTTAAGTTGTTAGTAAGGTCGTAGGACAAAGAAATTTTAATTAAAACTGAACAATATATTATGAACACTGTTAAACACTCTTCTCTGTTCCTTTTTGAGGAAATTAAATTTTTAAACTTTTCCGAATTTAATTTATAAAGTTAATGGATTAATTTGTTGAGAAAGTCTTTTCAGACCTACTAGTAATTTGACTAGCGTCCCATGTTAACACAAAGGCAAGTCATATTTTCTTCTTTAAAAAACATAAATTTACTTGGAGCGAATTTTAAGAAACGTTTTCTTCGGATTATATTATGCTTATTATCCTATACAATCCTTATTAAATGGTTGGATATTTAAAGCAAAATAATTTTTTTTTAACGTGCAGTTTCTTTTACAAATTTACTCAAAACATAATTTCTTGGTATTATCTACAATCTACAATAATAATAAAATGAAATTATGTTTTAGTGTTTTTAGACGATACAACGGTTGTGTTTTGAACTACGGGAAAAATAAACAAACCGTCTTGTTTGTTATTAAAAAAATCACTTTTTTTATACTAAAATATGTTTTAAAGTTAGCGGTTTTTGAGATATTTGACATCACAACTTTGCCATTACAACAGGCCGCCATTTTTAAAGTGTACAAAAGACTTTCTGGTTTTTTTGTACAAGAGTAAAATGTTACGTAACAAATAAGTACATCGAATTTGACGTCTTTTCTATTTCCAAAGATATTATGTGTTTCTAAAAAAACCAAATGGCAGATAATTCGAAAACCAAGCACTTCCGGACCTATGTTTATTGAAACTTTTTTTTCTTATTTTCAAACTAGGGAAACCCCTGCGTGCTCCGCACGCAAACCCCGTTGGAACCTTCTATACACATAATCAAGTCATTTCTCCTTTATAATGAAGGTGCAAGATTAATAATAACCCCAAAGCTAAAGGTAGCCATTCACGGTCCGATTTGTAGTCCGATTCAATGACCGATGATGTCCGATGTAGGATCCGATGTAGGACCGTGAATGGGTTTGATGGACGACGAGTTGGATGATCGGGCAAATCGGAGTCCCAGACCAGACTACAAGATGATCCAACTTCAGACGGAGTCGTACTGTGTGTGGGGTGATCGTCCGATTGCGTCAGTTTAAACTTTGATTTTGCTGTTGCTTGATCTTCCTTTTTCCCCTATACATTTGTACATTTTTACTTCTATAGTAAAATAATGGATGATAAAGGGGTTTTGGAATTTATTGAATTGTACCGCCAGAATAGGCGTTTGTGAACACAAGTGATGCAATTTATGCAAACTGACATGTTTGTGAGCATCTTCGCGTCGCAATAGTTCAAAAATAATTTCTTAACCGATTGAAAAGTATAGGTGAATGTTTACTACACTGACAAAATTTAGGCAGTCGTCTACTATATTTTAAAATATAGGGGATTGTTTAGTATACTGAAAAAATATAGGTGATTGTTTAGCATACTGAAAAAATATAGCCTAGGTGATTGTTTAGTGTACTGAAAAATGTAGGCGATTGAAAGTATACTGACAAAATATAGGGGATTGTTTAGTATAGTGAAAAATGCAGGTGATTGTTTACTATACTGAAAAATATAAAGGCGGTCGCCTACTATAAAAACTATAGGTGATTGTAAGTTATAGACATTTTGATACAACTGCCACGATTTATAAGGAAAGAAGACTGAATTGGAAACGTTAGTTGGATCGTAGTTGGATGGTGAGTGGTGAAACTCATTCAACTTGCAGTCCAACTCGGTCGTCCTACAAATCAGACCGAGAATGGCTTTAGATGGTAAATAATGTTAAATGTTCAAATCAAATTATTTCGTAAGAATTACATTTTATAACAGCAGTTATAAATAAAGGTTAAAAGAACCAGCAAGGCTCAGTTCTACACTTTAATAAAAACCTAACCTACAAGTTAGAAGTACCAATAATTGCTTCAAAGTTTGAAATAAGCTGTTAATGGAAATATTGGAGCAAACAACTGTTTTATCTGTTATTTTATTCAATTGGTTGCTGTGGTAATAAACGTAAATACATATGTTTGTTCATCAGTATAGGCCTAACCCAAGACTTTTTTCCGACTACATTTACAAATATTAAAATAAAAAATGTTTTTTATCAAAATGAATTATAGCCTATGTTACTTAGTTATAGTGTAGGTTTTTATAAGTAAAACTATTTTTCCAAACGGTTCAGTAGTTCCAGAGATTACCCCCAACATATAAACAAACAAACAAATTTTACCTATTGTAAAGTTTTGTAAATCTGGGCGACTCATGTAAGGTTACTGTAAGTTTATGTATGAGGTGTTTATGCAAGGTGTTTTAAATGATAATATTTTTAAGTTTTAGGGGGCTCCACCAGATCCTTCTTACGGATTAAATTTTAGCTTGGCATGTGACGTACTCCAAAGAACTAGGTAGAAATAAGTACAGAGACGTTTTCATAAAATTATTAAATATATTCTGAAATTTCTGAAAACAGTTCCTACAATAATTATTTAGCACAATTTTTAAATACATATAAATCTGATACAGTTAATTTTTACTTAAATTATAAATCCAAAAATAATAAAATGAAGGTTTACATCCGCCTAAGTAGGGCTGTGCTGGTCATTAAATCTCCTGCTCTCCTAACCTTTAATCTACGTATGTTATGTTAATGATTGAATCCGAAATTCCTTCTAATTACTAGTACATAATAAAATCTGATATTACAAAATGTGTTACAATATTTATACATTTTTTATATTATGAATGATATTAAGTTGCTTTGGTAACTGATTTCGATTACTTATGAGGTGTTTTAAAACCCTCTCTTCAGTTAATCCCAATAAACCAGTCCCAATACAGTTATTTATTAATGAATGATTATTTATTAATTTATTATTTATTTTAATGTTACTTCTGATATAATACTCTGGATATGATTTCGTTTGTTATTTAATTTTAACCCTCGAGATCTGTCTTTACAATGAAATGAAATAATATTAATGCTACTTACATAATTTTTTGTTTCCACTCTCACACACTTTGCACTTTTATTTGATTTTTATAAACTCCCTTATTGACTTTTATTAATTTTATGTTACACTTCACTACTGCACTTTACTCCTTGGTTTATATGGTTCCTGGATCCATTTTATGTATATAACTTGATTGAAAACTTTGTTTAATGATTATAAAAATACTTTATTACTTGGATGATTTATCTTTCGTTACTGATGATGAAGTTACTTTATTAAATAATTGACGTTAAAATAAAAATGATACATCTCGAAAGGTTTGGTCTAGGTGTTGATTGATTGAATTTTAGTTGATGACAGATATAATTAATTGTTGAATTATATATTGTTCTGATTGGCTTTCCAGTTTTACGGATTTGGCAGTATTTATCGCGTGTCTGCACTCGTTGATTCACACCGAATAACGCAAAGCAGTGTATTTGTGTCTTAAGTAATTTAAGCTGGTACGTCCGTTGTAACTTCCTGTTGAAATAATATTACTCACAAATCTAGTCTGGCCTGTTTCTATAGATTCATTTATTATTAATTTATTTCAATTTTATTTTATAATATATTATTATAATTATTTTGTTGATGCTGATGTTAAAGACATTGGGTATTGGTGTTTCAAGTATTGGTGTTTACTTACCAATACTTACACTATTTATAATATCAGTATATATATAGAAAAGCCTAGGCACAATATTTTCTAGGCACTGTATATTTTTGAAGTATTTCAATAAAAAACTTGATTATATATATTTAATCAGCCTACTTATAAGAAAGCGTGTTGAAAATAATCATTTTTTAGTAATACAAACTTTTCATCAAATTTGTTTATGAGTAATGAGTAACCTTTGAAATTATGTTAAACATTCTACTACGTCGTGTACAAAATATACGCGTATTTAATTCCAAACGCAGTGAAATCCATACAGAACAAAAACAAATACAACCAGATGTAAAACTGAATATCTTTATTATCCTATCGCGCCAAACTGGCCTGGAGACTGTTTGCATAATACATCCTTTCCGCAATGCAGTGGTTCCCTCGGGCTAGACAACAATACGTTCTGGAAGAGTTTAATACAGTGATGCCGTTCGTAGTATCCTATAAGTATAATGAAAATTATGGCTATTCAATTAAACTATAAACTGTCAAAATTTCAAATCATATTGCTTTATTTTTATTAGAATGTTTCTCACTAGGCTAACTGTTTGTCAGACATATATTCAAAATCAATTGTAGATTTTTTTAAATAAACCGATAGTTAAGGGTAACCTAAAATCTATACTTATATAAGCCAAATACCATTGGCTCATTGACTCATCACAGTTTATCCAAAACCACGAGGCCTACAAACATGAAATTTGGCACTAATACCCTTTGTAGGCTTTAGACGCGCACTAAGAAAGGGTTTCCGAAAATTCGAAATTTTAGGGGGGATTTTGGGGGGTGAAAGTTACTAAATCACGATTTCTCAAAACATACCGAACGGGTTGGATTGAAATTTGGTATGTAGCTTGCTCTAGGGCCATAGATGCTCGCTAAGAAAGGGTTTAAAAAAATTCGAAATTTTAGGGGAGTTTGAGGGGGTCAAAGTTATTAAATCACGATTTCTTCAAAAATACTGAACGGATTGGAATCAAATTTGGTATGTAGCTTCTTCTAGGGCCCGATGCGTGAATTTAAACACCTAGAACAAAAAGTATAACATATAAAATCCAAAATCATCTTTGGAAACTCCAAAGAAACACCCTCCTTATGGAACTCCATAAGAAACTCGAAAGTTGACCCCCCATATAGGAAATAGCGGTCATTTAGAAATATTTTAACTGCATATTTTTAAATTTCTAGTGTAAAGTTTGCTGTCAGATTTTTAGTTTACGAGTTACCAATGGTGGATCGTATAAAAATGACACCCTGTATGATTTGCACGTGTTCTCAATCACAAGCTCGGAGAATCCAATCATCTCCTTGATCCTGTCTAGCGACAAACTGGCACACAGAAGGAGAGAACTCGAGTTTATAAAATATCTTCTCCATCGCGTAAATATTTGTATTAAGTTCCCCGGAGCAGACATGACAATTCCTTGATTGAAAGAATCGGAACGACTCCTTTCCTAAGATACGACATTGTTTGTTTCGTTCTAAATGCATTAAAGTGGGAAAGCGGGGTTGGAACACCACAACACAATACTCCGGCAGGGATAGTATTTCCGATATTTTCAGTGACTGTTATCGTGAGAAATACGTTCAGGAGTGGTTGATGAGCACCGATCACGGTTTCCAGAATACATTTTGGGGTGTTGTTACAAAATGTTATATATTATATATAATATATACTAGCTGGCCCGATGCGGCTTTGCACGGATAGACAAATTAAAGTTAAATGTATATTTACAAAAAATATATAATTCGACCACGCAGCTGAACCGCTGACGTGAGTTGAGCAAATTTCCAAAATTAAGTTTATAGACCGATATTTTAGGGTTTCGACCAACAATTTGGGAAATAGGTCTATTCACGACGGTGCTGAATAGCTGCAAAATGGTTCGCAAGCCATTCCGCATATTGGGAGTATCTTCAATAACACAAAGCATTGCGTGCTTCGCACGCCATTCCACATATTGGGATTGTCTTCAATACACAAAGCATTGCGTGCTTCGCACGCCATTCCACATATTGGGATTGTCTTCAATACACAA
>JAGFPH010003832.1:18720-29371 GCA_018207615.1 Philaenus spumarius
GTTATCGTTGTTTAAAAATTCACAAATTTTCGTTTTTTGGTATTTTAACAAAAAAACTCATTTTAAGCGTTTAAAATTCAAACTAAGCGGGAAGTTCTAGGGTTGGCCTGCACAGTCAACCAATTTCCAGATTTTTTTTATTGCTTTATCGTGTTCAGAGACCTCGAAAACGTCTAGAAAAGTCATAAAAAGTTGGCGTAAACTTTTTAGAATTTTTGCAAGATTTCAATACTTCGGCATTTTAATGCGAGCCGAAGTAACATGCAAATTTACTTTTATTTCAAATTTTGGGTTTATTAGAATATCCTATAGAAATTTCAGATTGAAAATATACTTAAGGGTCTGCTGTAGTGGTGGCCATCTTGGATTTTTAACCATTTATTTCGTTTAATTTTTATCATAAAATTGTTTCCAAGGTCTTATTTTAAGCACAGTCACAATTAACATTTTTGTAAATGCTTTTGATTTGTTATGTAATTGACATTTTGTAAGTACAAAGTTTGAATTTTTTTCCTAACACAATAAAAAATTAATAATGAAAAATAATTTGCAAGCCGGATCCGAAATTTTATAAAGAATATTCAGTTTTTTTTTCAACACTGAATTACAAAAGATAGACTTATAAAATAGTTTGAAATGAGGCAATGTCAAAGCGTTCAGCTGCAAGAAATTGCACTGTTTAGATAGGGATACACTGAGAAGCGGTTGCGTTTCCGGTTGCTTTCTCGTTTACTGGAGCAGACCCTTAAATGGCAAAATGATTGTTTATTGTTTTAAAATTTATAAAATTGTTAATTTGGTTGTTATGGTAATGAATGTAAATGCATTAAAGAAACGTGTGTTGGTTCAGTACAGACCTAATCTAATTATTTAGTATTAATCTAGTACTAATTCATTTTCATGACAGTTTTCACTTATTATACATGACAGTCCTCTGCTTTCTTTTATTTTCTGTTTTACGTTTATGTACTTAACATAATAACGATATGCAATCTCATCTTTATAGGTCACTAGGGGAGACCCTGCGTGCTTCGCACGCCAACCCCCAATGGAACCTTCTAAAAACATACGTTATGTTTTATTTATAATAAAGTTGTAGTATTAATAATAACCTCAAAACTAAGATGGTAAATAATGTCAAATGATCAAACCAAATTATTTCTTATATTTTATAACAGCAGTTAATAATAGTTAAAAGAACTAGCAAAGCTCAGGTCTACACTTTAAAACCCTAACCTAAAAGCTAGAAATACAAAAATAATAGCTTCAAATTTTGAAATCAGCTGTTAATTGAAGCAAACATCTATATTATCTGTTATTTTATTCAATTGGTTGCTATGGTAATAAATGTAAATACATATTGTGTTGGTTTATCATTCCAGACCTAACCTAAGATTTTTTCCGAATAAATTTACAAATATTAAAATAAAAAAAGTTTTTTACCGAAATGAATTATAGCCTATGTTACTCAGGGATAGTGTAGCTTTTTATTAGTAATACTATTTTTTCAATCGATTCAGTAGCGCCAGAGATTACCCCCTACATACAAACAAACAAACTTTACCTCTTTATAATATTAGTATAGAATAGAATACATCATTCGTGTTAATAAAAATATTTAGTTTTCTTTGGAAAAAATAAAAATAAAAATTAATTGTTAGAAAATTAAATACGTTGTGGAATATCGAAATGATGTCGTCAAGGAAGATTATGGGGACGATCTAATAAGATTGTGTGTGAGGCTGGTGAAGTAGTAGAAATTGAACTAAGCTTCTATTCTTAAGGTTTTACAAGGAACTAAAGTAGGTTAAAGTCTGGTATATATATATATATATATTTTTAAATCTGGAATTCGAATAATTAGGAATTGTAGGATCAGCGAAACTTACAGAAATAACTGTATTCCCTCGGGAACCTCTGCACTGCGGGATAGATAAATAATGCTAACAAGCTTAGCGTTATAGTTGGGTTTGGCAACGGTTAGTGTTCGAACACTTATAATTTACGTTGACTGGCTTTGGTCAAAAATAACGTCTATAGATGAATAGTTTTTTTTTTTTTTTTTATGAAAAAGTTCGTATACAGTAAAAGTGTCAGGAGTAACAATTCAATATGAAAAACTAAATGAATGTAAGGCTTTGAAACTGTATTCTTGCCGGCGGTTGGCCCCGTCTTCTCGCTTCATATAAAATAAGAAATTTCTTTTACAGAAAAAAGTTTTGAAAATAAAAAAAATCCTTCTTGGCAGAAATATCAGTTAACCCCCAAAAATATCAGTTATAATTTTTTTATTAAAAAACGGCTCTAACGATTTTGATAAAATATTGCTTATTTGTAGCCCTTAATATGCAAAAAACCGCATATTTCTAAAAATTCTCGTTTCGCTAATAATAATACCAACTGATTTTGGGGGTTTTTTTGGCCAAAAAGGGAGTTGTTTTAAAAAAATGTTCAAAACCTTTTTTCGTGCATCTATACAGGCCAAATTGACGTGTTTGATGAAAGTTTGTTCGAAATCAATCGAATAGTTTTCTCTCTAGCCAATAATAATAATATTTATTAGTTACTACAAAATGGCGGATTGCGACTAAACAAAACCGGATTCAAAAATAGTTACTGAACATTTTCCATTTATTTCAATCTACACAAATCCAATCCTATACAACCCGCTGAGGCTTTTTGCTAACCCTTCCAAATTCTTACTAAAATAACTGAAGGTGTAATTAGCCTGACAGTAGTAATGAATCCAGGTTCAAGTCAATGAATGTAATTTGAAATCGTCCCCGTCATGTTTGAGGAACGTCAACAAAATGCAGAACAGCAAACAACAGTAATTGTTCTGCGCCAACAAAGTAAACAGCTGATGGGTGCAAACCGTCAATAAAACTGAGTGATTTCTGAAAGCTTAATTTGATGCTGTAGGACGGGTTTAGAATCCATCCTTCAGTTTATTGGATTTAAATAAGCTTTTATCTCTTCAGTATCGACATTGTGGTTTTGTTTGTTCTGCGCCGAAAGGTAAATGTCATGTTTTAACTTTGGTTTTTTTTTTTAATAGCAGGGGTGCCCACGGATTCACCCAAAGATAAATGGATAAAAGAAATATCTGGTAAATGTTGAAAGTTTACTGGCCCAGTGACTTTTGTCCACCAAAATTTAAGTTACACATTTAGGCTTACATTAGATTTTCTACATCCCCACAGTTCTACTGCGTATGTCCAAATTGGTCTGATTATTTTTAAATAAAGTAGTCGCTTATTATAAAGGTCCAATTGTGATTTCCTGCCAATTAGCCAGTACATTTGACGTATTTTAAGGCGAATCCTTTCTAATTTTTTATTCACGTGGAGTTTCCATGTAAGGCGTTTATCAAGATGTATTCCTAAATATTTAACCGAATCATGTTGTGGTATTAGATTGTTATTTATATAAATACATTGCCTAGTATCTACTTGTCGCAAATCAAAAGTAACATGTGTTGATTTTTGTTTATTGAGTTTGATTTTCCAGTCACAGGTCCATTCCGCTACCCGGTCAAGACATCTTTGAAGATGGTCAGTTGCTTGAGCTTGAGTTTCACCAGTGGTTAATATTGCTGTGTCATCCGCATATGTGGCAACAGTAGCATTATTAGTGGTAGGAATATCTGCTGTGTATAACAAATACAAGATGGGTCCGAGAACACTGCCCTGAGGCACTCCAGCCTGTATGGGATAGAAGGTTGATCTAGCATCGCCATGCATAACGAAAAACAAACGACCCACAAGATATGATTCCTGTTGGTACAAAGAAGCTAAAATAATTCGTGCAATGACCAACGCAAGATGGTATCAGCGCAATGAAGACCTACATTCAACTTAAATCTGAAATCTGTAGAAGACGTTATATCGGATTATGCAAATAGACATGAGAAGAGAACTCCTTAATCATGTTAACGTGGAAGCTTTACACACAGCTGGACACTGAACTGTGTATAAGAAGACTTTGCCGGCTGAAGCCACAGGATCTACCTCATTATTGAATTTTTAGATACCTAGTAAGGTTTATGTAGCTAGAACCTAGATTGTGATTTAGGCTTCAATACATGTGTCTCCCTTTCTTGTGTATGTATTACTTATTTAAGATTGTAATATTCTAGTATTTCAAAATAAAAAAAAAATAAAAAATAGGCTTACATACATGTGTTGATGATCATCTAGTAAATGATCGCTAGAAAATTATCATCTTTGAGGCTTGTTTGAGGTGAATTTCAAGTCTACGGGTACATTTTTCTGCGAACGATAATTTACACCTTAGACCCAATTCAAAGAAATTCAAACGATTTTTTTCTCCTGTATACAACTTGATAGTATTATGTAACAAGTTTTAATATATTAATACTTATATTTTGTATAATATATTTTATGTTCCTGTCTCATTCTAGAACGTACCCGAACGTTATGGAACAGAAAGTGCCTTTGATGTCCATACATTCCGGAATATTCTAGAAACTTCTGGAAGATTCTATAATATTATAGAACTTTCTGGAAGATTCTATAACATTCTGAAACTTTCTGGAATATTACGTAGAATTCTGGAACTTTCTGGAAGGTTCTATGTCATTCTGGAACTTTTTGGAAGATTTTATAACATTTTGGAATTCTCGGGAAGATTCTAAAACATTATGGAACTTTCTCGAAGATTATATATTATTGTAGAACTTTCTGGAAGATCTATAACAATCCGAGACTTTTTTGAAGATTAAATAACATTCTGGAACTTTGTGGAATATTCTCTAACATTCTGGAATATTCTGAAAGATCTATTACATTCTGGAACTTTTTGGAAGATTCTAAAACATATGGAACTTTCTGGAAGGTTCTATTACATTCTGGAACTTTTTGGAAGATTCTATAATATTCTGGAACTTTCTGGAACATTATATAACATTATGGCAATTTCTATTGGATTATATAAAATGTTGCAACTTTCTGGAAGATTCAATAACATTCTGGAACTTTCTGGAAAATTACATAACATTATGGATCTTTGTAGAAGTTTCTGAAAGGATACATATCATTCTGGAACTTTGTAGAAGATTCAAAAACATTATGGAACTGTGGAAGATTCTATAATATTAAGGAACTTCCTGGAAGATTCTTTATTATTTTGGAACTTTCTGGAAGGTTGTATAACATTCTGGAACTCTCTGGAAGATTCTAAACCACGATGGAACTTTCTGGATGATTCTATAACATTCTGGAACTTTTTGAAGATTATATAACGTTCTGGACTTTTCTGGAAGATTTTATAACATTCTGAACTTTCTACAACATTGCCCAACATTCTGGTACATTCAAGAACATTCCAGAACATTCCAGAACAACATCTGGAACATTATCTGGAATATCTTGACGAACCACACATTTATCATATGTATTTTATTGGCGTATACAACGTATAAAATACATTTCTGACTGTCACTTGTCTGCTCTACACTCAAAGTGGTACATTTGTAAGTCTAGTGATTCCTTTATTTCCCCACATTCTTTGCTCACTTCATTGATTGTTTTCAATGAACGCAAAAGATAAAAACACAGTTGACAGATAACTTAACAAGTTTGTTCAAAATGGGTTTAAAAAAAATAATTCACGAGTTTCTACAGAAACTGAAACAATATTCAAACTGAAAAACAAATAAAAAATACCTCTTCTTCTAAACCCTTGGGGAATGAGTACAATGGGCTTCTGTCTTAGTAATTTAAATCAACGTTGTTTTTATTCTGCTTCTCTGTTATAATCCCAACACATAAAACGTAATTAATATAACCCGAGTCCCGATACAAAGAAATTTCGGCCGCTCATTTTAAATTAATTACAAAATTCATCTTTTAAAAAAAGCAATTTTCTAAGAAATGTATAAAATAACTGTATAATCCATGTGCCGGGTTTAGGAGATGAAACGTCTGGGCTAATAACTGTTTCACGTGGTATGAGGGGTAGAGTGGGGGAAGGGGAGTTGTGTGTCGTGTCCACTTCACGTACAATAATTACAATGCACGAATTCCACGTGTCAAGGTGAACTGCGAATCCATTAAGGGGGTGATTTAAAAACTGGCTTTTTAAACATCAACCATTGTAATGCAGGCATTGTACAATCATTTACACAATAATTATTGACTTGTCAGTTTTAGATTCTTTCAATTAATACATCCTAATTGTGAAGTAAATTAGTTGATTAAGTGACAAACATTTTAATTTTACCGATATTTTTCAAAATAAGAAATAACGCATTTGTTTTTAACTGCTATCAATATAAAACTCGGTTTGTACCGTCGCACAGTGGTATAGAGGAGGACAAAAACTCTATTCTCCAAAGTCGTTTTGTCATTGATCTGGTGTACTATTTTTATTGTAGGCTACACTAGTGGACCTGACATACTTGCTTGATTTAATTTTAAAGGTAGCTATCCCATTTCATCCCTTTGACTTAAGTTATAAAATTGCAAATAGTTTTGTAATCTCTTAAAAATAATATTACATAAATTGTAGGTTTATAGCTTGTATGAAGTTAGTTTAATTTTTATTTGTTGTATAGGGGTAGCAAGCAAACCCCTTAGAAATGGGTATAAAAACTATCCTACATTTTAAGTTGGATCAATCACACATTTTGAAAAAAAATTCATTAATATCGGTTGAGTAGTTTCGGAGTTCATAGCGGACAAACAGCGTGTCAAAGGATTTTTAAATACAGATATGGATTAGTATAAGATACTGTTTCGTATTTAAATATACAATTATATATCAAAATAAAAATAACATCTTTTACTTTCGTCCTGATTGTTTGTTTAGTTTTCAATATAATTATGTTTAAACGCATGTAGTTTATGGTTATGCATGGTGTCAAATAATTTGTTTATTATTATTATTATTTTTGAAAGCAAAAATATGATTTGAAAAGTATTAAACAATTTTTTATAAATAAGATATATTTTATATAAAAAATATTTTAAACAGCATTCCTCTAAGTATGTAGATAGGTGTACTGAATTATAATAAAGTACGTACTTTTCGTTGATTTTACTTTCTCACTATACTATAGTATGGAGAAAGTATAGTGATCGCAAAAAAAATCAATGTTGGAATTTTTGTGGAAATATCCGTTTTGGGACCCCATGAGTTAAAAAAGTGGTTTTAACAAAATGTCTGCCTGTATGTCTGTCTGTATACAACGCTAGAGAGAAAACTATTCTATCAGTTTCGAACAAATTTTCACCAAACATGTCAATAGATGCATGAAATAAATTTGAAAAATTTAGAAAAACAGCCCCCTTTTTGTCCAAAAAACCCCCAAAAAAACCTGTTATTTTTTTATAAAAAAACGGCTATAACTATTTGGATAAAATTTGGCTAATGTACCCTACCCTACCATATGCAAAAAAACTTATCTTTCTAAAAATAATCGTTTAGCTAATAAAATAACTGATTTTTAGGGTGTTTTGGCCGAAAAGGGGGTTGTTTTTCAAATATGTTCAAAACCATTTTTCGAGCATCTGTACAGGCCTAATTGACGTATTTGGTGCAAATTTGTTCGAAATCGATCGAATAGTTTTCTCTCTAGATAATAATAATAATAATAGTTATTAGTTAAACTAATACTTTATATCAACTCTCCTACTTTAATACAATTGTGAAGTCACTATGAATCTGTTTAGTAATTTAAATATGTTTGTGATAAAGTATGTGCCAGTTTCTGGTACCGTTTATTTTTAATTTAATTCACTATAGTTTAGATATATATTTTTTAAGCAGCCTAAAATTGTAAAATATGAACTTGTATTTTCCTGTAAACTACCAACTGAAATACATACCAAAAATCTTGGAGAAATTCAGAAGTTTTTGTAAATAATTCATACACCAGCCATAATAACCTAAAACATCTTGTCTTTTCTATCAACAATGGTAATAAAGAAGCATAAATAAGTTGGAAAGGAGATAATTAGGCATTATGAGTTAACGGAAACTAACAATTTAAAAACATGGAGTGAATTTTCAAGTGAACTGAAGCTAAACATACGCTGTTAACACGTTCTGACACTGAACACTATGAGAAGCGGCCGACGCACAGTGCATTGCACGCCAACCCCCATATGGGTAGTATTTTCAATACACAATGCATTGCGTGCTTCGCACGCCAACCCCCGTGTTGGGAGTATTTTAAATACACAATACATTGCGTGCTTCGCACGCCAACCTCGGTATCAGGCGTATTTTGCATTGCGTGCTTCACACGCCAATTTTAAGCCTATGCCCGTCCGCTTTAAAATAGCAGTGATTATTACGTAAAAAGGATAAAAAATAAAAAGTAAAATAATTTCTACTCATAAATATAAAAAAAATAAGAGGTCAGCTCCTAGCATAGGAAATACGATATGTGCGTAACAGTGGACGTATTAAGAGTTATTTGCAGCAGACGTTTTGATAAACTATCTCCTGCTTACTGTTTTAATGTATCTTTGTCCGTTTAGCTCAAGCAGCAAGCATAACGATAATTTAAAAGTATACTTTAACCTAAATGTATATAGAATGAGTCAAACATAAGTAAAATGCTCTTCCCGTCATGATATGGCGAAAGTACAGAAACATAATATGTAAATAAACTAAAAATGCAAAATAAATATCAGGTCGGTTTTATAATTTGATTTTATCCGCGAAACACATTATAAACCCAAAACCAGAACTCAGTTTTAGGGTTCAAAGGAATAGCAGAGTGTTGGGATGAGATATCGTTACTGCTTGTGCTTACGTCAAATTTAAGCACCATATCTTGTTTGATTAAAATTGAATTTTCTACTCAGACATTGCTTCTAAGTGGAGCATTATATTGGATGGGGCAATCATTTATATTTTCAGAATTCCATTGTAATCGTATGATGGAAGTCTTTTAACTAAAACATAGAGGTTACAGATTGTGTTAGGTTGGTATTTGGTGGTTGGAAACATTAGTTGAGAGTCGTGTTATGTAATAGAACAAAACATACTTTATTTATGGACATAACTTTGTTAGGAAATATAAACGCTATATGATTAGCGAATTGCCATAGGACAGATGGGCTATTGCAGTCACACTTAGGGTGAGGCCTAAGGTAGGGCGTGGTCAATGAGCACCGATCATAGTCCCTAGAACACGTTTTGGGTGTTCGGACTCTGACGGCCTCATTTGGTCCAAATTTCGTACAAACTATGGTTTTCTAAGACGCCTGGACGAGTTCGTTTGCCAAAATTTCGGATGCACGTTTTTTAACGGTAGTAAATTCTGTTCGATATGTTTCGTACTAGAACAAAATATCTCTGGGTTCCTATGTAAACAAATAAATATCCGTCTGGTTCACCGTGGAGGCAGGTTCTGATCTGTGGTCGCGAGTTCGAGGTGCAAACTCACGAAGAGGGGTTTCCGCTGCAAGCGGAACAAAGTTGAGCATGAGCGAGGGTTGGAGGACGAGGTGCAAAACTAATTCTTCTAATATATTTCGTAAATGCAGACAGCTCTTTGTTGTTTAAAGCTTAATACGTATAAACTTAATTTTGGAAACTCGCTCAACTCACGTCAGCCGTGCAACACTTTTTAAACCCAAACACTTGTTTGCA
This sequence comes from Philaenus spumarius, assembly GCA_018207615.1. Lineage (NCBI taxonomy): Eukaryota > Metazoa > Arthropoda > Insecta > Hemiptera > Aphrophoridae > Philaenus > Philaenus spumarius. The sequence continues at coordinate 28,348 of JAGFPH010003832.1, forward strand.
TAATGCCATGAAAGAACTTTCAAAGAAAACCTACATGCAGATGGTCCTAGAACACTATGTATGACACGGCTATCGTATACAAGATAACGGGTTTGCTAACAAACTTCACCGCATGGTTACTTAAGGGTCGGCTCTAGCTGTCGGCCATGTTGGTTGACACTCCATAAGACCAATGTTAAATTAAAATCCATATTTTTCCTTTATTTTTGATCGGATAATTATGAACGATATGCCATTTTAAAGCTATGGCCAATACGCATGCAAATGGCTTTTCCAAAATTAAGAAAAACGTTTTGTTTAATATTTATTAAAAATTTAAAAAATTTACTTTTAATAATTTTTTATGTTGTCACTATTAGTTATAGCGAAAAAGTACCAAGCCATTTGCATGAAGAATTTCGTCCCCAAGAGTTTGGTATTTTTTTGAAAACGCTATTTGAACAATTGCGGGTTTTAAATGGATTTAGGCTGAGCAATGTCCGTGTAACCTACCGCCGCTATAGGGTGACTTTAAATATTTTTTTACGACGTAACTATTAATTATAGCGAAAAATTATCAAGCCATTCGGATGAAGAATTTTGTCCCCAAGAGTTTGGTATTTTTTTAAAAACGGTATTTGAACAATTTCGGGTTTTAAATGGATTTAGGATGAGCAATGTCCGCGTAACCTACCGCCGCTACGCTGGAGTCGCAGGTTGCTTTCTGTTTTACTAGAGCCGACCCTTAACCTTGTTACACAGTCGTCCCCCATGGGCGCCCATACCTATGGGCAGAGGTGGGCCACTAGCTCCCAGGGAAAGGAAGGTATGTTTTAAATATTATGTGCCGTTTGATTTTACATATACTTATTTTAATTTTTACAAGAGTTCAAGCATGAGCTGCAATGCACTGTGTATTGAAAATTCCCCAATACGCATTGCTCTGTGTATTGAAAATACTACCAATATGAGAGTTGGCGTGCGAAGCATGCAATGCATGGTGTATTGAAAATACTCCCAATAAGGGGGTTGGCGTGCGAAGCAC
>JAGFPH010003832.1:61369-82103 GCA_018207615.1 Philaenus spumarius
TTTCTTTCTTTCAAGATACATAGAAAAATTAAACCAGATTTAGATTTGGTCTCGTGCTGCTAAGAGATGAAAATATAGTAACAACCCCTGAAACAAAAAATGTTTAATTGTTTATACTTTCCTAAAAGCTAGAGGGCTGAACTTTACGTACGTTTCTTTCTTTCAAGATACATAGAAAAAGTAAACCACATTTGCATTTTGTAGCGTGTTGAAAAGGGGGAAAATGGATTCACCACCACTAAAACAATAAATGTAAATGTATTCTGCTAATTTCTCACAAATCTATAGAGCTAAAATTTAACACTAATAGTCAATTTTAAGTGTTGTATAATAAAGAAATAATAATAGTTCCGTAAAATGGGTGAACTGGGGGGTAGCAGCCAGTTATAATAAACACAAATTGTTATACTTCCCATGAAGCTAAAGAGCTGTTGGCTGACACCTTTGTTTCATAAGTGGTAAATAATGCATAATAAATTAATGCACTACCATCGTAAAATTGAAAAAAATACTCGTAAAAATATAAGTCACATAATTTTCTTCAAGCTAGGGAGCTCAAAATATATTGCACTCATTTTTTAAATCGTACTAAAAAAAATAAACCAATTACATTTTTGTAACCTGCGAGAAGTTACTTTTGGTAAAAACGGCGTTACTACCCCCGAATGTTAAAAATAATTTCCATTAATCACTGTGGTGCTAGTTAGCTGAAATGTGTACACAGTATTCTTAAGTTATATTAAAAAAAGAAAAAAAACATTTGAATTTCAATTAATTGCGTCTAAGGAAAAAATGTGGCAATTACACACATTCCTTGAGGAAGACGGTATATTTTTTAACATAGTTGGACTGAAGGAAGACTGAATGCGATTCTAAACCTGAAAATGTTGATAGATTTGGACGAAACTCACTACGTGGCCAGGAATCTCAATTCTGAACAACACAAACAGTTAAACACAATTATTGTACGCGACATTCGTTGCATAAGGTTTTTCTGATTTGTGGGCGAAGCCGCGGGTATCTGATAGCTTACTTTATTTTTATTAAAGACTAGGGGAAAACCCTGCGTGCTCCGCACGCCAACCCGGTTGGAACCTTTCTATACACATAATCATGTTATGTTTTCTTTATAATAAAGGTGTAGGATTAATAATAACCCCCAAAGCTAAGATGGTAAATAATGCTAAATGTTCAAATCAAATTATTTCGTATATTTTATAACAGCAGTTATATTAAAGGTTTAAAAGAATCAGCAAGACTCAGGTCTACACTTTAATAAAAAACTAACCTAAAAGTTAAAATTACAAATAATTGCTTCAAAGTTTGAATTCAGTAGTCAATGGAAATACTATAGCAAACAGCTGTTTTATCTGTTATTTTATTCAATTGGTTGCTTTGGTAATTAAGGGTCTGCTCCAGTAAACGAGAAATCAACCGGAAACGCAAGAGCTTCTCACTATATCCCTATCTAAACAGTGCAATTTCTTGCAGCTGAACGCTTTAACATTGCCTCATTTCAAACCATTTTAGAAGTCTATCTTTTGTAATTGAGTGTTGAAAAAAAAACTGAATATTCTTTATAAAATTTCGGATCCGGCTTGCAAATTACTTTGCATTATTCATTTTTAATTGTGTTAGGAAAAAATTCAAACTTTGTACTTACAAAACGTCAATTACATTAACAAATCAAAAGCATTTTTTTTAAATGTTAAATGCAAAACGGATGTGTATTATGACTGTGCTTAAAATGAGACCTTGCAAACAATTTTGTACGATAAACAATAAACGAAATAAATGGTTTGAAATTTAACATTGCTCTTATGGGATAAAAATCCAAGATGGCCTCCACTACAGCAGACCCTTAATGTAAATCCATGTGTTGGTTTATCAGCCTAGTCCTAATCTAAAAATGTTTTCCTACTAAATATACAAACATTGAAATTTAAAATGTTTTTATCAAAATGAATCGATTCATTAGTTCCAGAGATTACCCCCTAAAAACAAACAAATTTTACCTCTTTATAATATTAGTATAGATATTATAGAAAACACAGGTCCTTATGAGTTAAGAGTTCTGTTTCAATAAAATGTATTAATTGCTTTCATACATTGAGCCCACGATTACTTATAAAACAACAGAAATTCTTCAACACGCGCAACGATTAGTAACTAACAAAATGAACATGTTATTTGTAAATTAAAATGTCGCTCAAGCTAGTGGTGTGAATCCTTATTATGTGATGGTGTGTTCACTTTGCTATCGTAAACAACAGTAAGAGAAGAGATCAGAGAATTGATAGGTTCACTTAATGACTGCCTCGAGGGGGAAGTAAAGGACTTGACTTTGTTTATTTTTCAGTCAATTCGAACAAGTCTCTTAGTTGTCGGAACGTTTCGTTACTTTTAGCAAATAACTTTTACTTACAGTAGGTGATTTACAATAACATAAACCCCAATATAAACTATGGAAGTACTATACCTACATTACAAGCCATGCTCAATTTTTTTTAATAACTAACTAGTAAGATCCGTTGAAAAATAACGTTTAGATTAATTCGATACACACGAACAAAACATTTACCTTCAAAGTATCAGCCTAAGTTTAATGCTTTATAGAACTAATGTAGATATGAATTGTTTTGAGGTTAGAAGTCGTTGAAAATGTATATTTTTAAAATTTTATTTATTTACTAAATATTGTTTTTTTATAAAAAGTTTTTGTATAAAATAGGTCACATACACAAATTAGGCACCCAATATGATGTTGGCGTCCAAAGCACGCAATGCACTGGGCCTCTCCCGCCTCTCATGGTGTTTAGTGTCAAGCTCCCATGTGCGACGTTAGCAGTAAACGTGTTAAAAGAGTTTAAATTCAAATCCCCTGTCCTGACCTTCCCCCCCCCCCCGAAAAATTTCCTGCCTACGGCCTTGAAAACGTTCATATGAAAATCATGCTTGTGACACTTGAATTTTTAATTACACTCAGTAGGTTTTTCACTTGTTATTTATAAGCGAATTTATATACCAGGTGTCTTAAAAGTCCCACCCTCCCCTTTAACTTTTGTGTTTGTTAAAAGAAACAAATAACCTTCGGGGAACGACACTAACTTAGCCCAAAGTATCTTTTGAAGCAATAGGAAATTTTGAGTTCCCCTAAAAATGTGGGATGTTGGGGGCAACTCAAAATTTTTAAACAGGAAGTATGGTCATGTGATACCTAATTTAAAAGGTCAATTTAAGACTAGGAAAATTACATAAATAAAATAAAAATGAGACCACCCAAAACAAAATGGCGGCCCTAAACGTGTTGAAATAAATCGACATAAAGTTGCTAATATCTCGAAAAGGAAGCGTTTTTAGAAACATTTTCAAGAGACAAAAAATGTTTATTTCAAAATGCTTGACCTTAAAAACTGCTTACAAATCGATTCCGTAATTTTTTTTTAATTTCTAAGATGTACGAGTCGATTTAAAATTTACGAAATCAATTTGGAAGCAATATTTTAGGTCAATCACTTGAAATAAACTTTTTTTTTGTCTCTTGAAAATTTTTCTAAAAACTCTTCCTTTTCGAGATATTAGCAACTTTATGTCGATATATTTCAACACGTTTAGGGCCGCCATTTTGTTTTGGGTGGTCCGACTTTTATTTTCTTCATGTCATTTTCCTAGACTTAAATATACCTTTGAAACGAGGTATCACATTACCATACTTCCCATTTAAAAATTTTGAGTTGCCCCCAAAATCCCCCATTTTAGGTGACACTCAAAATTTCCGATTGCTTCAAAAGATACTTTGGGCTAAGTTAGTATCGTTCCCCAAAGGATATTTGTTTGTTTTAACAAACACAAAAGTTAAATGGGGAGGGTGGGACTTTTAAGACACCTGGTATAGGAAAGATGAGCTATTGCAGTGACTCTTATGGTGAGACCTAAGGTCGGGAGTGGTCAATGAGTATCGATCATAGTCGTAAAACGTGTTCTGACTTGTCATAAAAATGTTTTTGTATATATTTATTTATATTTATATACGTCCGCATTTTACGTCAGATTTGGTATACATTTGGTACAAACTTTGGTTTTCCAAGTCGCTCCAAAGAGTTTGTTAGCAAAAAAAAATTAAACAGTTGGAAGCACGTTTTTTGACCGGAACTATCTATTTATTAAAACGTTTCTTTCTAGAAAGACACTTATTGGGATTTTGTCTCAAAAATACAAATAGGAGATGATTCTGCACATTTGTTTCTTCCACACGACCGTATAGCCCTTCTGGTTTACCATAAATCGATCAAAAACATAAAAGTTCCCGTCCAAATCCACGTGCGGTTTCTCCGCTGCGAGCGAAACGACTCAATCCATAATAAGAAGCCGCAAGTTCAACATGCAATCTTGTAAAGCGAAGTTCATAATCCAGGGCCAAGCGAGGTGTCTGCTGGAGTCTGCGGTGCAAACAAATTCTACTTAAATATTTCCTACACTCAGGCAGCTATTTAGGGCCTTCGTGAGTAGACAATAAATAGTTGTTTGAAACCCTAAAACATATAAATTCAATTTTGCGAGATATAGGCCTAAACTCGCAAAACGCAGTCCACAATCTGAGGCCGAAATGTCGAGGTGAAAACAAATTCTACTAATATATTTCGTACACGGAGGCACCTATTCAGCACCCTCGGGGGTAGATCAATTTCCCAAATAGTTGGAAAAAGTAAAACATGCAAACTTGATTTTGTAAATTCTCTCAACTCAAGTCAGTGGTCCAGCTGCGTAATCAAATTATTCTGTTTATAAATATAAAAACAATAAAAGTAAAAAGACGTTCTAAAACGTCGTCAAGCTGGAAAAATTTACTGAGAACTACGTAAGTCGTCACGTCTATCTACGTCTACAAGTAATAATAGAAAAATAATAACCACCAGAACACTAAGATGTTTACGAAAATTAGTTCTTTTTAACATTAGAGAATGAATTGTTTATTCATTTGCTTTTTATTTGCATTTACTTTGAATAGTTGATTGCTAAAATGCTTGCACAGATTTGAAATTAATTGCGACACATTTATCTATATATATACAAGCGAAATACCACTCTGTAAGGCTTTGTAAATGGGTGACTCTATTATGTAAGGCTTTGTATTTTAATTAAGACTACTGTGAAGTTATGTAAGGTTTTGTAAAGTCACTTTGAAGGTTTTGAATAGCAATATTTTTAAGTTTTGGGGGCTCCACCAGATCCTTATTACGGATCAAATTTTAGCTTGGCATGTGACGTACTCCTAAGAACCAGGTAGAAATAAGTACAGAAACCTTTTCACAAAATTATTAAATATATTCTGAAATTTCTGAAAATAATTCCTACAAAGATTAGTTTTCACAAAATAGTTAAATACATGTAAAAGAGATACAATTAATTTTTACTCAATTTATATTTTCGAAAGTAATCAAGTGAAAGTTTACATTCGTCTAAGGAGGGCGGTGCTAGTAATTTAATTTCCCGCTCTCCTAAATTTTAAATCTATGTGTCTTAATTTTAATGATTGAATCTTAAATTTCTTCTAATTACTAGTACATAATAAAATATGATATTACAAAAGGTATTATATTATTTATAGATTTATTTGAATGATATTAAGTTGCTTTGGTGACTGATTTCGATTACTTATGAGGTGTTTTAAACCCTCTTTTCAGTTAATCCTAATAAACCAGTCCCAATTCAATTATTTATTAATAAATGATTATTTATTTATTTTGATTTATTTTAATGTTACTTCTGATATAATATTCTGGATATGATTTCGTTTGTTATTTAATTTTAACCCTCGAGATCTGTCTTTACAATGAAATGAAATATTAATGCTACTTACATAATTTTTGTTCCCACTCTCACACACTTTGCACTTTTATTTGATTTTTATAAAATCCCTTATTGACTTTTATTAATTTTATGTTACACTTCACTACTGCACTTTATTCCTTGGTTTTGATGGTTGATGGATTCATTTGAAGTATCTAACTTCATTGAAAACTTTGTTTAATGATTTTACATTTTAGTTTGAAAATTTATATCTTGTTACTGATAATGAAGTTACTTTATTAAATGATTAATGTAAAAATAAAACTGATGCATCTCGAAAGGTTTGGTCTAGGTGTTGATTGATTGAATTTTAGTTGATGATAGACCTCGTGTTCTCTCCAAAATTTCCACACCACACAGTTTCACGATTTGGATTTTCCTTTGATTGGTTTATTTGAATTTTATATTGTTCTGATTGGCTTTTCAGTTTTACAGATTTGGCAGTATTTATCGCGTGTCTGCACTCGTTGATTCACACAGAATAACGCAAAGCAGTGTATTTGTGTCTTAAGTAATTTAAACTGGTACATCCGTTGTAACTTCCTGTTGGAATAATCTTACTCACAAAGCTAGCCTGGCCTGTTTCTATAAATTCATTTTTTATGAATTTATTTCAATTTTATTTTATAATATATTATTATAATTATTTTGTTATCGCTGATTTTAAAGACATTGGGTATTGGTGTTTCAAGTATTGGTGTTTACTTACCAATACTTACTCACTCACTCATCACGATTTCTCAAAAACTACCGAACGGATTGAAATTAAATTTGGTATGTAGCTTCCTCTAAAGCCATAGATGCTCACTAAGAAAGTATTTGAAAAAATTCGAAATTTTAGGGGGGGTTTGGGAGGATCAAATTTATTAAAAAACGATTTCTTCAAAACTATTGATCGAATTGGAATGAAATTTGGTATGTAGCTTCCTCTAGGGCCATAAGTGTTCACTAAAAAAGAGTTTTAAAAAATTGGACATTTTAGGGGGGTTTGGGGGTAAAAATTACTAAATCACGATTTCTCCAAAATTAAACAACAAATTGGAATGACATTTGGTATGTAGCTTCCTTTAGGGCCATAGGCGCTCGCTAAGAAAGGGTTTTAAAAAATTCAAAGTTTTACGGGGGTTTGGGGGGATCAAAATTATTAAATCACGATTTCTTCAAAAATAACAAACGGATTGGAATGAAATTTGGTTTGTAGCTTCCTCTAGGGCCATAGGTGCTCACTAAGAACGGGTATGAACAATTTCGAAATTTTAGGAGGGGTTTGGGGGATCAAAATTACTAAAATCATAATTTCAGATCTTTTATTATTATGACAATAGTGTTTTTATTATTTAAGTTCTATATATATAAAAGCCAAATACCACTCACTGACTGAACACTTAAAAAGAATACAATTACGTTAAAAAGACAGAAAATACCAACCACCACGGGCAACGCCGTACAGGTCAGCTAGTAGTTTATATGAATCAGCCGTTTACTTTCACACATTTCACGGTGAAGTAATGTCTCAGTACAATTTCAATTAACAGCTGCTAATTTTTCCGTCAGGATATTGTCAGTAAGTGTAGGCCTAAATCGTGCTGACCATCCTAACACTAAATGTGTCACTTAGAGACCATAAAGCTTACCCTGAATTTTGTTAAAAGAGGACGGAAATAAAGCAAACAGTAGTTGACCAGCTTTAAAGGTGATGGATTAAGACTAGTTATCAGTTTTTTTTAGTTTTAAATTATTTTGCAACATTTTTCTACGATATTTAAGTAAAAACAAAATGGACGATCAGAGCTCGTCATATCACAGGCCACGTCATAACCCTTTCAAACTCGTGTTATATCGAAAACTTAATAATTAATTTCATTTAGAAATGTAACATTAATTACCACCTCAGTTTTGAGGTTATGAGCTTTCATTTTGATTAAAAAGATATAAGTGTGTAGAGTAGGCGTGCAAAGCACGCAAAGTTCACCTTCAGTTGAATTGTATTTGTATACGAGTTACCATAAATAACCTTCACTGGAGGGAGACATACTAAATGCTTGTACAAAGAAGGGACCGTTTGGCATACTGACTTGCCTTACACAAAACAAAACAAGAGTTTGCCAAGTTTTCGCTTGAGAAAACAAAAGAAACAATTATCATCCTTGTGGAGAAAACAATTGCTCTTGGAGGTTTTACGACCTGCACTGGGTAAAACATCTACACTTTATCGCTGGTTTCCCGAATTTAGCGAAAACTCATTGTTGCGTAATACATTTAATTAAATTTAAGTGACAATATTCAGGTTTCTTCAACACATAAATAATAATATTCTTATTGTCAGCAAAGGGGCAAGGTACTACAGCGTTTAATTAAACTCAAATTTGTGTGAAAAGGTGTATGTTAATGATAAGTTTGCAAAAGGGAAATAAAATGTATCAATATAAAAGCGAAATACCGGTACCACTCACTCACTCACTGAGTGACTCACTCATCACGATTTTTAAAAAACTACCGAACGGATTGGAATGAAATTTTGTAGTAGCTTCCTCTAGGGTCATAGGCGCTCGCTAAGAAAGGGTTTCAAAAAATTCGAAATTTTAGGGGGGGTTTGGGGGGATCAAAGTTATTAAATCACGATTTCTTCAAAACTACCGAACGGATTGGAATTAAATTTGGTATGTAGCTTCCTCTAGGGCCATAAGTGTTCAGTAAAAAAAGGTTTTAAAAAAATTGGAAATTTTAAGGGGGTTTGGGGGGTAAAAATTACTAAATCACGATTTCTCCAAAATTACCGAACGCATTGGAATGAAATTCGGTATGTAGCTTCCTCTAGGGCCATAGGTGCTCAATACGAAAAGGTATGAAAAATTTAGAAATTTTAGGAGGGGTTTGGGGGGATCAAAGTTACAAAAATCATTATTTTTAGATCTTTTATTATTATGACAATAGTGCTTTTATTATTTAAGATCTATATATATATAAAAGCCAAATACCACTCACTGACTGAACACTTAAAAAGAATACAATTACGTTAAAAAGACTGAAAATACCAACCACCACGGGCAACGCCGTACGGGTCAGCTAGTGTATTAAGAGTAGGGCAGAATTATTAATCTTTTTAAATTATAAAATGTGGGTTCAAGAGGGAAATTCCATATGTGCATTGTGTAATAAGGGAGTAAAGGAAGATATTTTTAACTTTTAGCAGATTGTCCTATATTAGCAGAGTTTAGAAAGTTGTGTTTCCATCTAAACTTATTGTCTAAAACAAAAATGTAAGGAATTTATTAATGATAGGGTTTGGTCAACTTTTTGTAAATTTATTCAGAATGCAAGGCAGTTCAGATGTAATCTTATATAATTTAATTTTACTTAATTTTTATTTTGCTATTATATAATTGGGTGAATGAGTATAAGTTATTATTTTTATGCAAATGAGATCCATGAAAACAACTAACACTTGGCGTAGCTTGACGTTTCACGCTTTTTACCGAAGGCAATACACTGTATTTAAACAAGACAGTTATTATTGTTTGACTGTAATTCGGCTCGCCGTAAAACTTGCTGCAGGCTACATATTCCATTAGTCTAATATCGAATTCAGACATTAATGTGTTTCTTGCCCCGTGTGGTTAAGTGTTTGGTTCAGTTTCCATAACAAGACCGTGGCTAAGCAATTTGCCTAACTTGGAACTCATTATAGTAATAACTGTAAACATAAACATACATCAATGTCGACTAAATGTATCCTACAGTTAATGCTAAAAAATTGGAAACAATAATTTTAATCATTATATTTAATTACTCATAATGATGATAGGGTTAACAATAAACTTTGAAATAGATGATTCGATCACGCAGCTGATCCACTGACTTGAGTGAGTTTACAAAATTAAGTTTGTATGTTGTAGGTTTTCCAACTATTTGGAAAATTGGTCAACTCCCGAGGGTGCTGAATAGGTGCCTCCGTGTACGAAATATATTCGTATAATTTGTTTGCATCTCGACATTTCGGCCTCAGATTGTGGAGTACGTTTTGCGAGTTTGCACCTCGCCCCTGCGCTCTCGGATTATGGACTCCTTCGCTTCGCTTGTAAATCGGATAAACTTGATTTTCCCAATTTTGGGGTCGTGTAAGAAAACCAAATGTGCACAATAATATTATACTTATTTTTTCAGATTTACCTCAAATTTTATTACGAAAAATCTAAAATAATTGTTACTTCCAGTCACAAAACGTGCTGATGATTTTTTTTTTTGGGGTAACGAAATCTTCCGAGCGGCTTGGAAAACTGACGAATGTACCAAATTTGACCAAATCGCACGTATAATGTGAAATATAAAAATATATAAAATAAATACATATATACATATAATTTTATAAGGTTTGTCTATTTTCAATTGCTTAGTGGTTTTCAAATTGTAATAAATCGTCAATTTTTCCAATACAACTTAAAAAATGTTAACTGTTACCTTCATTTTGTATTATGTTTTCGGAGTTTTGCGTAAATTTAAGACTTTTAACATTAGAAAAACAACTGTTTTCGTGTATATTGGCCTTAAAATTTCGGATTTTCGATTTTTCAAAGGCTCTAGATAGCATTTTTACTTTCTCACTATACTATAGTAGGTATAGAGAAAGTATAAAAAAAATCGATGTTGAGATTTTTGTGGAAATATCCGTTTTGGGACCCCCTGAGTCCAAAAAAGTGGTTTTTACAAAATGTCTGTCTGTATGTCTGTATGTATGTCTGTATGTATGTCTGTATGTATGCCTGTATGTCTGTATGTATACAAAGCTAGAGAGAAAACTATTCGATCGATTTCAACCAAATTTGCACCAGACATGTCAAGTAGGCCTGTAGAGATGCACGCAAAAGGGTTTTGAAAATGTTTGAAAAACAACTCCCTTTTTGGCCAAAAAACCCTTTGGACTTGGCCTTTATGGTCTGTGTGTATGCATGTGTACAAAAAATAACTAAACTACTTAATGTACAACCTAATTTACAAAATAAACGTAAAACTAAACTTACCTACTGATTATGAATAAGTTTAATTTACAAAATAAATATAAAATTAAACTTACCTACTTATTATAAATAAGTTTAAATGAAAAAAAAACATAATTTCTGACTGAATACAGAGAAATTATGTGTACATAAATTCTAGAGAGAAAACTATTCGATCGATTTCGAACAAACTTGCACCAAACATGTCTATTATTCCTGTATGGATGCACGATAAAAGATTTTAAAACATTTGGAAAAACAACCCCCTTTTGGTAAAATCCCCCCAAAAAATTTGTTATTATTTTATTATAAAAAAACGGCTCTAACGGATTTTGATAAAATTTGGCTTATTTGTAGCCCTTAATGTACACTACCATATGCAAAAAAACACATCTTTCTTAAAAATCTCGTTTAGCTAGTAACAATAACAGATTTTTGTTGGTTTTTGGCCAAAAGAGTGTTGGTTTTCAAAATAATTTCAAAACCTTTTTTCGTGCATCTATACAGCCTTAATTGACATGTTTGGTGCAAATTTGTTCGAAATCGATCGAATAGTTTTCTCTCTAGCTTCGACAATAATAACGTTTATTAGTTACTCTGCTACTTTAATGTATCCCATTCTCCTACATTAATACAATTATAAAGTCACAGTGAATCTGTTTAATAATTTAAATATGTTTGTGAGAAAGTATGTGCCAGTTTCTGGTAACGTTTTTTTATTGGTAAAAGCCAAAAACTCGAATTTAATTTAAAAGATGATTGAAGTGACATCTGTTATCAAGTCACACCATAAAAATTATTAGAAACATAATATTTTCATTTTCTGTTTCAAAATTAGGAGATTAAATTTCAAACGATTTAAAAAAATGTATTATATAGGCTATATTGTAAGTTGCATTATAGTCTGTTCGGAGTAACACAAGTTAATTTTTATTCTCGAAAATGTGGTTTTAGTAATACAAATAAAATAAACCTCTCTTTAAGGGACCTATGTACACTTTAAGTTAATTGCAATGGGGACTAAAATTAATTAATTTTACATAGCTTAGTGGGCTCACCAGATTAACAAAACAATAATATAGTCCGAAATTAAAAAAAAATGAAGTCATTGTCATCCCACCTATTAGATTCAACCGACTTCCCAAACTATTTAAGAACAATATCACTAATGCCTTTTAATAAACAATTTCTTTTCTACAAAAAAGTCGCCGTGCTCATTGATACAAGGGCTACAAATTAAATAGTATTATTATAATTACTTATAACCGAGTTAAATTTATACACTTGCAGTTTTAGTATTTGTTATTTATTTTCTTGTAAAAAAAAGAGTTTTAAAATAACAATAAAAGTAAAACGTGTCTCCAGTTGTATATAAAATTACGTTTTATGACGTCATCGAGTTGGAAACATTGAAAGCATTTTACTGAAAACTTATAAACGTTGACACCCTTCGCCGTCTAGAAGTAATAGCAGAAAACTAACCATCGTTACTCTAAAGGTGATACGATATAAGTCTTGTAAAAAAAGCACAATGTTCATTTCAGAGGTATTACTAATTAAATTATACATTGTATTAGCATTAACAGATTAAGCCTATGACGTAGGACAATCTGTTACACTTATATACCCAACTCAAATATACTAAATTAGACGGATACACATGTGTACTATACAGGGTGATTCACGAAGTTATCCCCACACTTATACAGCTCATTCTACTAGTAAAAATAATTTAAAAAGTTTATATAAACATAGGTCCGAAAACGCTTCGTTTTCCAGATATCCGCCATTTTGTTTTTTGTACAAAATAATTCATATCTAGAGAACGGTTTGACTGATTGAGTTCAAACTTGGCATGAAGTTTAACCTGACAATGATATACGTCAAGACAAATAAACGATTAAATCCAATCATGCGTTTCAAAATGGCGGCTGTTTGAAAATTTAAAACCTAAATTACTCCAAAACCGTACATTTTAACGAAACATGTCAAGACACCTTTTTTGTAGCCCTTTTGATTCCCTATCGGATGGTGTAACTGTCAACACAATCGGATTAAGGATAACAGTTGAGTTATGTATACTAATTGGTTTGTTCAACCCGGCATCCTATACCAACACAGTAAATACTACAATATTGTATGGACAAAATTTGTTGCCATTACCTGTTAACTTAGCAATTATCCTTCATCTGATTGTTTTGACAGTTACACCATCCGATAGGGAATCAAAAGGGCTACAAAAAAGGTATCTTGACATTTTTCGTTAAAATGTACGATTTTTGAGTAATTTAGGTTTGAAATTTTCAAACAACTAGGCTAGTGCTGGCCCGATCCGGTTTTGCACGGATAGAAAAATCAAAGTTAAATGTATATTAACAAAAAATATATTATATCAATAAATATAAATTTTACTATGTATTTCTTATGGGGATTTTTAGTAATTTTGACCCCCCCAAACCCAAACTAAAATTTCGAATTTTTTGAAACCCTTTCTTAGTGAGTACCTATGACCCTAGAGGAAGCTACATACCAAATTTCGTTAAGATCCGTTCAGGAGTTTTTGAGAAATCAGTGAGTCAGTGAATTTGGCTTTTATATGTATAGAAGAAGATATATAAGATACACAAAAACAACTAACATCCACACATTATAGGAAGTTGGATTTGATTGAAGTTGTAAACTAACCCAAAGTATAATCTAGGCTAGGTTTTGTTAAAGTACAGATGATGAGCGAAATCAGCTGTTACATGTCTGAAGTTGGTTTTATTATTGACAGCTTCCCAATAACATATGTGTTTAAAATGATAATTATTTTAAACGATTCTGCGCATGCGCTGTACTATTTTGTTCCTCACGTACATTCGTACGTACCCACAATCGCTTTTATAGGAGATCTTTTATCATAATAACTACTGCAATCTCTACAAGCGCATTCAATTAAGAGAAAATAACCGAGCTTGGATATTATAGACAACGCTGTTAGTATAAGTACCAGGAGACCGAGCTAAAGCTCGATTATAAGCAGGGCTATGATTTCAATAATAAATATTGGATTATTGAGTTTTGAGGTTAGGCCTATAACATTAAACAACTAAATAAAGGGTATATACAACATTAGGCTTACCTGTAATAAAAATACAGTTTAAAGGATTAACCATAATCTCAACGCTATGCCTCAGAAATGTCAGGCCTAAATTAAAGTTTAATATTGCAATATCGATTTAGGCCTAGGGCCTAGTTCGCTCACGTCAATAACTATTATTGCAAATTTCCGTGAACATCGTTTAGGTTAGGCCTATAACATTAAACAACTAAATAAATATGTTTTTTTAGCAGAAGTATTCGTTGCCATGGTAACTATAAATAGATACAACATTAGGCTTACCTCTAATAAAATATACAGTTTAAAAGAAAGCAGATGATTATTGTAATGGCATTGAAAACATTTGCAACAGCTGTGCTTTGTATTGTTTAAAATGGACAAATTTCACTTTTTAATTTAATAAAAAGACGTAGAAAACGAATTTTCCCAGACTGGTGACCATTTCCAATCGATTTCTCGTGGCCAAAAGCCCCATATAAAATCAAAAAATGAAAAATCCTTAGACGGAGATTCCAGATCCATTTAGCAGACAAACAATTATCTCTCGCTTTAGAAGATAAGATTAGAGTCGGAACCTCCAACCCTTCGCGCAAGTTCGAACCTACTTAATGGAGTTCGGTTTAAATTATTACACTACTCCCCCGTTTCATAAAATTGGCCTAGAGCAAAGACGTACAACAATGTTTCAACTATAACAACGAGTGATCACTTTCGATAATACAATACTCAGAGTAAAATCAAATTCCAAAACCGAATCACATTTCACGAATCGCGTTGAAATGTGGACGAACCGATTCGTTCGGCTCCCAACAATATCTGAACGCGAGTTGACCAAACTAGAATTTATAGGATTCCATTAAACTCGGACCCGCCGTATGCGATAACGTTCAATATTTGATAATAAATTTGAAAGGGTTACGAACATTAGTTTTATTTATTGTTATTTGATATTTGTAGGTTATATTCGGGAATGCATATTGAGTTTGTCCGTATCAGGTTACGTTCAGGCTTGCGTTATAAGCATAAACTGTGGAACTGTTGATGGGATCAAAACTGTTACCAGGTGGTTTAAATTACGTACAGATGTAGCGACGGTATTAATATGGTAAGGAATACGGTGAATCGGAAATAGTGAGTTTCGATCCTTGCGTCTTGGGTTGGGCCGATGATAGATAAACAGGGAAATGTTCCAGGCGGGGTTTTTTGAAGTACCGGCCGGTTGGAGGGAAAACATTAGGATAAGGTTTGCGAATTTAGGCGAGTAAATTGTTGACTAATATTTGTATTTTAATACCAGAAGGCTCCACTGTCTTCGCTCCGTTCACCAACACTCGCAGCGAAGCAACTGCAAACAGATTGTGCACTGATATTTTCACGGAAAAGACGATTGTTTAGGACAGAGGCACTTTGATCGGAGTAGGGAGGGGGGTAACAATGAAAATTATTCTACGTCAACCAAATTATTCCTAAAAATGTAAAATTAGAGACGTCGGCAAATAAGATGTTTTCCTAATTATTACGAGGCAAATCATTTAAACGCAATAAAAAACAGTAAAGGACCCAATACTGACCATTGGGGTACTCCTCTAGAATTAATTTCCTAAAGTAAGCGGTACAAGCATGAGTGTGTTTGAACAACAATTTTGTTTAACGTATATGTTTACATACACTTTTCCCTAACTTTGGCCCAAATAACTATACCTTGAAATTTGATAACACTCTTTTATATGTTTCTTACGCAATCTGCGTGCATTTACATCGTCTTTCCATCTGTTTTACAATTTATTTTCTTATATTTTTCATATTCCCGCTTTATCTGATAGAACTTTTGTGTATACTCAAAGACACAAATAAGAATATCCAAGAAAATGTTTTTTGAGAAGACTGGATAGAATTTCTCTCAATGTAAGAAGCCTAAAATACTTATAACAGCAGAATAGAATATTGGAAATAAAATTTACCTCGCTTTTTTCATACAGGCAATCAACTCCTATAAAAGCCACGTAGTGTACGTACGGGAGTAACACATAATATAAAACAGCTGATTTCACCCATCATCTGTAATACAGAAACAATACCCGGCGTATATGGGGTTATGTTTACAACTTCAAACATTATCATTTCTTGTGAAATAGATTTTTTTTAAATATGAGTTATAGAACTAATGTACACATTGAGCTTATAAAATGTTTATAATACAACCTTTTATCATCAATATATACGTTTTTACAAATTTAAAGATGATACACCTATTCGTTTACCTTCGGAAACATTCGTACATCTTCGTATAACATATAAGCATATTCGATTATTCATTTCTTCACTATAATAAAAATAACTTCTAACCATTTTATGTATCAATATGAAATAAAAAGCAATTGAAAGGTAATATTTTTATCTTTCTTTAAATATATAATAACGTATATAAATACACAATTTTAATAAATAATACTACATTTTTATAATCCTTACAATTGTACATATTTCCTGAGAGAAATATCTCGTCAGTAAAGTTAGTTAGGCATAGATAAAGTCTGTTGTTTTTAACTAGTTTTTTTTTAATGATGTATTTCTGATGTGTATCTAATTAATCTCTCTGTGAATTTTCACGGCGGCTTATTAGTATTATAATGTTTAAAATAGAACAAACATTATTTAAAATTACTTTTCATAGAAAATATCCGTACATAGATTAGCTTGTAGCTACCACCAACAATAGGGAAATAAATGGAACAGCATGACGCCATAGAGAAGCAATAAAATCCAACCACCAATAAATACTTTAATGCCCCGACAATAACGTACACCATGCTTAGACTGAAGTTAATCTGAGCTCATTGCTTATTTTATGTCCCTTTTGGAAAATAGGAATGGTAATAATATGAAATATTATCTCTGTGTAGTTGTAAACTCAAATAAAAGTACAGTGGTGCAAATAAAATTACAGGTTGTATTGGTATTTTAAATTTAAGCGATTAAACAATTATTTTTTGGAAGAAGTGATAGTTGACCATAGTTTCTCACCCTCATAGCTCTGCTTCATCTTAGAACGGGCTTTAGATATCGAAAACATGGGTTAGCTGAAGTAGCTTAGGACTTTGTAAAATATAAAGCCTATCCAAAAGAGGACAATTTCATAGTTGGCATTTTTGTTACTAAATCAAATTTATAAGGTGCTTCCCGTATAGGTGGAAACGTGAAGTTTTTCTGCGTCACAATATTTGTCCAAAAAATAGTTAAAGTAGAGATATCAGCAAATAAGATACTTTTACTGTCTCACTATACTACAGTATAGAGAAAGTATAGGTTATCGCAAACAAAAAATCGTGGAAATGTTCATTTTGGGACCCCCTGAGTCGAAAAAAGTGATTTTACAAAATGTATGTCTGTTTGTATGTCTGTATGTATACAAAGCTAGAGAGAAAACTATTCGATGAATTTCGAACAAATTTGCACCAAACATGACAATTAGGCCTGTATAGATGCGTGAAAAGAGGTTTTGAATAATTTTGAAAAATAACCCCCTTTTTGGAAAAAAAAAACACCAAAAATCTGTTATTATTTTTTTTATAAAAAAACAGCTCCAACGATTTTGATAAAATTTGGCTTATTTGTAACCCTTAATGTAACCTAAAATATGCAAAAAACAAAATCTTTAAAAAAATCTCGTTTAGCTAGAATAATAATAATAACTTATTTTTGTGGGGTTTTTAGCCAAAAAGGCGGTTGTATTTCAACATTTTTCAAAACCTTTTTTCGTGCATCCATACAGGCCTAATTGACATGTTTGGTGCAAATTTGTTCGAAATCAATCGAACATTTTTAACTCTAGCTAATAATAATATTATTTATTAGGTACTCTCCTACTTTAACGACTATCCCCTCTCCTGCTTTAATACAATTATGAAGTCACAGTTGGAGTTACATACCGGGGTTGGCGTGTGAAACACGCAATGCATTGTGTATTGAAAATACTGCCAATACGGGGTTTGTCGTGCGAAGCACGCAATGCACTTTGTATTCAAGATACTCCTAATACGGGGGTTTGCTTGCAATGCACTGTGCGTCGGCCGCTTCTCATAGTGTTCAGTGTCAAGCTCACATGTGCGTCCTTAGCAGTGAACGTGTTAATAATTTAAATATATTTCTGAGAAAGTATGTGCCAGTTCCTGGTACCGTTTATTTGATTTTATAATTATTATGAGGCAGATCATTTACACGCAGTGAAAACAGTAAAGGACCCAATACTGACCCCTGTGGTACTCCTCGTGAATTAATTTCGGAAAATGAGCAGTACGAACTGCAAGAGTCCGTTTGAACCATTAGTTCATGTATATGTCAACATACATTGTACCCCTAACTATGGTCCGAAGAACTATACCTTGAATTTTTATTAGGCTTTATATACGAGTATTACTCAATGGTGTTTTTTTTTTTTTTTTTTTTTTTTTTTTTTTTGTGTGGCAATGCCATATTTCATCTCCCTTAATTCTTCATCAAAATTAATGATTCAAAAAACAACATTTTAAAACTTATGTTCACCGCTATTTCGATAAGTAGAAAATAGCTTCAGATTTAAATTTTCGTTAAGACAAAATGATTAAACAACTTTCATATGATTCCCAATAAAAGGTGCTATACAGAGTGTCCCCGAACTCTCTGGACCCATTTTGTTGCTATGTTCCTGGGATCCAGACAAACATATTTCACAATATAAAAATGGGTCTACAGAGCTTATTTTTTCGTCTGTCTGTCTGTATATGTTTTAAAAAAAATTCTTAATATTTTTGAAAGTAAAAATATATTGAGCTCAACCTTTGTAGGCCTATACCTATTTGTTGCCTAACCTTTTTATCACTGTACAAAAAATTAGAAAATTATTTTAAATATTTTCAAAATGGCGGCTGTTTATAATTTTTAATGTCAAATATCTCAAAAACCGCTAACTTTACCAAAAAATTACAAGATACCAAAAAAATTACTTTTTTAAAGAGAAATACAATGGTTCATCTGTAGCTCAAAGGATAACAGAGATATTGACAAAAAAAAAGGAAAATTTTATTTCTTGGTAGTTATTAACAATACCCAGAATTGCTCAAGAAACAAAATATTTTAAAGTTATTATGAGCTAAAATAATAAGTTATTTAGATAATGTTCCAAGCACTTTTTGAGCTGATTCCACTAGCAAAAAATAATGAAAAAGTTCATATATTCATAGGTCCTGAAATGCTTCGTTAGAGAGTTACTGCTGGCGAAAGATCTCACCCGTGTTTCAGATTACTCACAGAAACGAATCCCTATTGAAATATGTAGGCCGTTAATTAAGGTGTAAAATTAATTTAATTTACGTAAAATTAGCAGATAAATTTAATAAAATCAGTTCCTGTACAGTAACTGCAGTAATTGTTGGGATATTTGACCCAAAACGCATTAAAATATTTTGTTTCTAGAGTAGTTCTGGGTATTGTTGACAACTACCAAGAAATAAAATTGTCCTTTTTTTTTTGTCAATATCTATGTTATCCTTTGAGCTACAGACGAAATAATAAAAAACATTGTGTTTGTCATTAAAAACGTAATTGTTTTTGTCTCTTGTAATTCTTTCGTAAAGTTAGCTGTTTTTGAGATATTTGACATTCAAAATTATAAACGGCCGCTATTTTTAAACTATTTAAAATAGTGTTCTAATTTTTTCTACAGTGATAAAAGGTTACGCAGAAAATAGGTATACAAAGTTTGAGATCAATATGTTTTTTACTTCCAAAAATATTAAGTATTTTTTTTAAAACACATACTGTCAGACAGACGGAAAAATGAGCACCGTAGGTAGACCCATGTTTATATTGTGAAATATGTTTGTCTGGATCCTAGGAACATATCCACAAAAGGGGTCCAGAGAGTTCGGGGACACCCTGTATATTAACATTTAATGTATTTAACTAACATGACAGCTGTTAGTTAGACTGTTTACATTCTACATGCAACTATAATCTATCACACAGATCAATCAAATAACGAAAGTAAATAAATAAACGTAATTTACTTAATTAAATCAGGTAAGTTGGCCTACTTGCGAAATATTGGCACGGGTCAGCCATTCATTACCTTATTATTTAAAATACCTAAATTATGTTGGATTATTATGTTTCCGAACACGTTATTTTTCAACCTTTAAATGATAGCACAGAGGAACTTTAAAAAAAACTTCAAATTCGAAGCACAGAAATAGATGAATAATTCAAGATGGTTATACTGCAGAAAGCGTGAGTCCAAATATTATTTATTCATACAGAGAAGTCGCATAGTTAAAGCAAGAAACTCTACAAACGGTTCCTAGTTCTATATTCTGTGATGCATAAAATGTTGCTAAGAGATATTTTCAAATCCGACGTTGTTCTACTTCGAGTACTTACTGTTTTAAAGTAAAGGAAAGACATCGTGGGGCTGACGGCAGAAGTGAAAACTGTCTTGAATATAAATCTTTCGTTATATTGGTTCAATTCAAAATTTGATCATCATTTCTCTCTTGTCACACTTAAAATTTTAATTTTAGAAATTAAACAAGCGATATTGTGGTCTATATACATGTATATGTTATTTTTTACGTTTCAATTTTAAATTGGACAAGTTAAAAATCATTCGGATTTTTATATAACCAACGATTTATATTCATGACAGTTTCACTTCTGTATTGAACCAATACAGGTTTCTTGAAAATCTTTGAGAAAGGCTTACTGTATTTTATTATAATTTTAATATCATTGATTTGGTAACGCCATTATTCAT
>JAGFPH010003832.1:85163-102928 GCA_018207615.1 Philaenus spumarius
GATTGTTTTACTATGTAGATATAGTGCTTCAAATATGTTGTGTAGTTCGAATATCGATTGTTTTACTATGTAGATATAGTGTTTCAAATATGTGGTGTAGTTTGAATATCGATTGTTTTACTATGTAGATATAGTGTTTCAAATATGTTGTGTAGTTTGAATATCGATTGTTTTACTATGTAGATATGGTGTTTCAAATATGTTGTGTAGTTTGAATATGGAGTACGGATTTGTTTGACTCGGGTACCGCGAGGGACGTCAAACCCCTCTTAATAGGCGCAGCTAGTCTGCACCCCCCGTGCGGTAACAATCACCTCACAATAAAAATTGCTCTGTTAATTGACCATAGTTTAATTACTTAGGATTTTCCAAACGAAAGATGAGCTATGGCAAGGACTCTTATTATGCGAATAATGAACACCGATCATGGTCCACAGATACGTTTTGGGGTGTCATTAAAAATGTTATGTATATATGTGTTCGCATTCTAACGGCCGCTGTTTACGTCCGACTTGGTAAAAATTTTGGTAATCACGGAGGTTGTCTAAGTCACTCGGTGAAGTTCGTCAGCCAAAATATCTATCAACCGTAAGCAAGTTTATTGGCAGAAAGTAACGATTTTTAAAGATTTTTTAAACTAGAATGGAACGTTTTGAGTTTTTATCTAAAGAGATCAATATAAGAGATTATTCTGCACATTTGGTTTTTTTACACGACCGTAAGCTCGTCCGGTTCCCCCAAAATCGAACAATACGTAAAGTACTCAAACGGAACGTCGCAGCGCGTGAGTCGGGGCTGGAGGCTGAGGTAGAAAAACATTTAACTAATATATTTCGTACCCAAATAGTTGTGTATAGTTATGTGGCATCTCACAGAGTTTTTTATTTTTTTTTTTTAGAGGATGGAATGCTCTTACGCAAACCTCTCGGCCAAGAGAAGGTACTGTGGGACTCGATCCGCTGCCGAGCGGTCTCACTACCCACTAAACCATCCCCCTCTCCCCAAACTGCTCAGACAAGGGAGGTGTAACAGCGTCCAGGGAATATCCCTAATAGCCCAGTCGGTATAGGTTACAACTACCAGTAATTTGCAATACGGCTGATTTTTTTTTTGATAAGTACCTAAAAGTATGTAGATTAACATAAAAAAAGGTTTACCAGTCTATCGATTTCCCAAAGTCGAAAAAAAAATCGATTATCATTTTGTTTTCGATTATCCTTAATATTTCGAGATGGGATGAAGATAGAGAAAAATTAAAAATACCAAAGTGTAGGGGAAGTATTTTTCAATAAAAAAGACATATGCATTTATTTCGTCCGAGCAATTTTTTGTCTGGAAAAAATTCGATAATGCAGGTATGTATTTTGCAGCAGGGGAAATCACTAAAAGGGGACATCTTATTCATGTATGATTCGTTGGCTCATTCTAAATTGGCCGAATTTTAATAAATCGAATTGAAACTTGACGTAGGAGTTAAAATATATATTTTAAACATTTATGCTGAGTCTCAGCTTGTTGCCGAAAATGACCCGATCTAGGAGTCGATTTCGATTATCGATTTTAGGAGTACCGGACCCACGAACTAATTTCAATCTATTCCAGTTTCGTCAATTTTTGGAATATCAACATCAAATTTGTTTTACAAGTTGAGTACACCAGTATAAATATTCTTAGTAAGTATGAACGATTTTTTCATTTTATTTTTAAAAACGAGGCGCATGAAAATAGTCTTCTGTTTTACCTATCTCGTTTTAACTAACACCTTTGGATTCAACGACTCCATTTTCGACATTTTTGAACATATCGATTTAAAAATTGGTACATAAGTTAAAAACACATTTTTTTTTTGCTATACTTATTTTAAAAACTATATTTAAAAAAATGACTAATCTGCAGCCGATTAACTCAAGCGTTTTGATGAAAAATCTAAAAAGGTCTAAAATTATACTTTTTTAAGTTACTTGTGCTTTGAAAAGTTAATAATAAAAAAGGTTTATACTCCTTGATCTTGTTTGAATCTATATATTTAACTTGTAAAAAAACTTTCAGGTTGATATTTTAAAAAGTTTTTAAACTGGAGCTGTTTAAAATGAATTGGTGAGTCCAGTACTCCTAAAATCGATAATCGAAATCGACTCCTAGATCGGGTCATTTTCAAGATAACAGTCTGAGACTCAGCATAAATGTTTAAAATATATATTTTAACTTCTACGTCAAGTTTCAATTCGATATATAAAATTCGGCCAATTTAGAATGAGCCAACGCTTCATACATGAATAAGATGTCCCCTTTTAGTGATTTCCCCTGCTGCAAAATACATACCTGCATTATCGATTTTTTTCCAGGCAAACCATTGCTCGGACGAAATAATAAATACATATGGCCTTTTTTGTTGATAAATACCTCCCCTACACGGTGGTATTTTTTATTTTTCTCTATCTTCATCCCAGTTTGAAATATTAAAGATAATCGAAAAAAAATGATAATCGATTTTTTTCGACTTAGGGAAATCGATAGACTGGTAAACGTTTTTTATGTTAATCTACATACTTAAAGGTACTTATAAAAAAAATCAGCCGTATTGCAAATTACTGGTAGTTGTAACCTATACCGACTGGGCTAGTTATTTATTTAAAAAATCTATTATTCTCTTGATTAAACAGTACTTGTACAAGTCAAAATACCTTAAAACGTATACATTTTCTAATCCCGAAATCCCGGTACTGTCATTTTACAATCCCGGGATTGTCGTCGGGGTAAATCTACCCGGTATCCAGGAATCCCGGGATTGGATTCCCTATCCAGAGCCCATACCAGCATGTTATAAAGTCCTGGGAAGCATCAGTGAATATACTGAAAACAGTAGCGTCTGCAACGTACAGTGTTAAAATATTGGGATAAGAGCAGCGTGAATGTGGTTGAAAAGGTGGACCTGCTCTTGTGTGAGGTAATACGGAATTTGAATGATTCTACGTTTTGAAAATAATCTGCAAATAAATGGGAAAACCTCCGTAATATTTGCTCAACACTTTTTATTTTAAAAGATTTCAATATTTATGAAAGTTTTACATTCTTTAAGGTTTTGTAACTTAAAATAAAAAATAGACTTCACTGAAGTCTCTCAAGAACTAATATTTTGGATTGATGTTTCTTTGGTATCCAAGTCAAAGTAATATAGTTAATCGCAACTACTTACTTTATTTCCGTCACGTGACTTTCTTCTCTTTTTATATGACGCGTTTCGGGGATTTACCCCATCATCAGAAGCTTATCTCTCTGGCGAGGTCGTCAAACATTACATAAAAAACACATAACCATTAACACTGAGAACATATTAAAACACTTTTTACACGTGGGATGCATCCCCGTATGGTGGTCCATGGCATGGGCACCCATATGATATTTTATGGAGGGGGGGGGGGTGCAAGACCGTTCACTGCTAAGGACGCAGATGTGAGCTTGACACTGAACACTAGAGACACTTGACACTCGAGAAGCGGCCGACGCACAGTGCATTGCACGCCAACCCCCGTATTGGGAGTATTTTAAATACAAAATGCATTGCGTGTTTCGCACGCCAACCCCCATATTGGGAGTATTTTCAATAAACAATGCATTGCGTGCTTCGCACGCCAACCCCCCGTATTGGTGGTATTTTCAATACACAGTGTATTGCGTGCTCCGCACGCCAACCCTCATATTGAGCGTATTAAATAGACAATGCATTGCGTGCTTCACACGCCAATTTTAAGCCTATGTGCGTCCGCTTTAAAATAGTAGTGATTATTACGTAGAAAGGTTCAAAAATAAAAGATAAAGTAATTTCTACTCATTTAGACTATAAATATTAAAAAAATAAGAGGTCAGCTCCTAGCTTAGGAAATACGATATGTGCGTAACAATGAACGTATTAAGAGTTATTTGCAGCAGACCTTTTGATTGATAAACTATCTCCTGCTTACTGTTTTAATGTATCTTTGTCCGTTTAGCTCAAGCAGCTAGCATAGTCAAATGTTACATCGGAACTTACTTTAAATGGAGCATTAATGATTTTTGGAGAGTTATTTCGGACCATTACTGGGACTACAAATCCAGATTTGCAACCCTCAAAAACCTGTGCTCGCAGAATGGTGGTCGAAAAACTGTGATTTGTTCGAACTTTTTTCGGTTTTTGTAAAATATCTCCTAAACTATGCGTTTTGTGGGAAAATGTGTCCTCAGCTTTTTAAAATTATATTAAATTTTCTACAAAATGAGATCAAAATTGTTTTTGTAAGTTAAATAGTTACGGAGATACGGCTTTTCAAAGATTGACCTTTTTTTCCAACAAGTTAAAATTCTAAGTTTTCTATATGTTTCTAGATGGATTCCGGCAGAATAACACATCCTACAGAAAAGTCAAGAGCATGGAAGTTATAGGGAATTCAATAAGCTTTAATTTGAGCTAAGGCTGATCCTTGTAGCTCAGATAAGCTCATCGAAAATGACAAAAAGATCGAAAAATGCCGTTTTTAGTTGAAAGTTGAGTAAATCGTTTACTACACCATCACCTTAATTAATGGGGTTTTTCATACAATTTTAGCGGAAAATGTTGTATAAACAAGTTGAGAAAGTTAACTGTGGTTTTCATAGTCATTGAAGAACTTTTGAAAAGGGTCAGCTCAGACGAAAAGAACTGGTAGGGAGGGAAAAACAACTCATCCCAAGGTCAGCAGATGTGTTTATTTATTTTCTTAACCCTTTCAGTCCAATCGAACCCAAAATAAGTCTTTGTCGTACGACAGTTACGCTGTTGAAACTGTAATAGTAGTTATAAAGAACGTAATAGTAGTTTGTTTTATAATAAGTGAGTTTATTTTATAATAACTGAAAAATTTATTTTATAATGAGTGATTGATGTTTCTTTTTTTCGTATCATGTTGGTAAAAAATGCCCTATAACTAAGTTTATAAATTATGTATCCCTACATACATAAAAAAAATTCAGTCTATGGGAGATGGGATTTTGTCAGAAAAAATATTTAAGCAGAATATGTCATAAAAATGTATTTACGTGTACATTTAAACACACATTTGTGAGATTCCTGGTATGTGTTGGTATAGCACCTGGGACTATGAAGTCCAGGGTGGGAAGATGACTTCATCCTCACTTGAAGAACTGGGATGTGGGCAGATTTCTGTAGGATTTCCGCCTGCAAAAGTGCACAAAACTGAGCATTTCAGCCCAGCTTCCCGGCAGCTGCAGCCTACAGTACAGCCATCTTGCACTTGCATGAGATCAGTTGGAGGAGGGTTTGAGGTGCTGGTTCAACTTCCATTATGATTCGAGTAAGACCCATTGAAAAAGCAAGACATCTTTTCTTCCAGCCACTGATAGACCTAAGCTTATGTTTGAGGAAAACAGTTTAAAAAAAAGGAGTACTGACTCAGGAAATACAGATTCAACATTGTCATGGACACCATCAGGTGGAGGATAATTGCTGGTATCGTAAACTTGAGAACGGATGTCTTCTAAGGTGATCTCTGCTGCAGCCTTCACAACTCTCAACCGCTCCTCCTTAGCATCCTTTTTTCTCATCATACCATTTGTCATGAAGGATTTTTGTCCTATGAATGTAAAACAAACGATTGGTGGCCGACCATCCCCCATATAATTACACGATCAATGGATGCTGTTTGATGATTCTCACATCAAGAATGTGCTCACCTAAAATTTGTGCCAACAGCTGATTTATTGAGAATTGGCATTCTTCACAGTTTAACTTCCATATTCTTGACTTTTCTGTAGGATGTGTCATTTTGCCGGTATCCATCTAGAAACATAAAAAAAACTTAGAATTTTAACTTTTTCCAAAAAAATGTCAATCTTTGAAAAGCCGTATCTCCGTAACTATTTAACTTACAAAAACTTACTGTTCTAAGCAAGCATAACAATAAATTAAAAGTATACTTTAACCTACATGTATATAGAATGAGTACAACATAAGTAAATTGCTCTTCCCGTCATGATATGGCGAAAGTACAGAAACATAATATTCTAAACATAATAAATTCTAAATAAATATCAAGTCGGTTTTATAACTTGATTTTATCCGTGAAAAACACATTATAAACACAAAACCAGAGCTCAATGCTAGGGTTCAAAGGAATAGCAGAGTGTGGGGATGAGATATCGTTACTGCTTGTGCTTACGTCATTTTAAGCACCATTTTTATCTTGTTTAATTAAAATTGAATTTTCTACTCAGACAATGCTTCTAAGTGGAACATTATATTGGATGGGGCAATCATTTCTATTTTCAGAATTCCATTGTAATCGTATGATGTAAGTCTTTCAACTAAAACATAGAGGTTACAGATTGTTTTAGGTTGGTATTTGGTGGTTGGAAACATTAGTTGAGAGTCGTGTTACAAGTAAGAAACATTTTGTAATAGAACAAAACATAGGGTACTTTATTTATGGACATAACTTTGGTAGGAAATATAAACACTATATAATTAGCGAATTGCCATAGGACAGATGAGCTAGTTAAGTCGTAATCCACCATTTTGTAGTAACTAATAACTATTATTATTATTATTATTATTATCTAGGGAGAAAACTATTCGATCGATTTCGAACAAATTTGCACCAAATACGTTAATTAGGCCCGTATAGATGCACGAAAAAAGGCTTTGAAAATTTTTGAAAACAACCCCCTTTTCGGTCAAAAAACCCCCAAAAATCAGTTATTATTATTATTATTAGCTAAACGAGAATTGTTATAAATATGCTGTTTTTTGCATATGGTAGGGTACATTAAAGGCTATAAATAGGCAAAATTTTATCAAATCGTTGAAGCCGTTTTTTATTAAAAAATAACTGATTTTTTGGGAGTTTTTTTTAACAAAAAGAGGGCTGTTTTTCTACATTTTTCAATTTTTTTTTCATGCACCTACAACAGGCCTAATTGACATGTTTGGTACAAATTTGTTTGAAATTGATATAATAGTTTTCTCTCTAGCGTTGTATATACAGACAGATATACAGACAGACAGACATACAGACAGACATACAGGCAAACATTTTGTAAAAATCACTTTTTGTATAACTCATGGGGTCAAAAACGGATATTTCCACAAAATCCCAACATCGATTTTATTGCGATCACTATACTTTCTCTATAGACTATAGTATAGTGGGAAAGTAAAATCAACGAAAAATACTTACTGTATTATAATTCAGTACACCTATATACATACTTAGAGGTATGCTGTTTAAAACATTGTTTATATAAAATATATCTTATCTATAAATTGTTTAATACTTTTCAAATCATATTTTTGCTTTCAAAAATAATAATAATAATAAACAAATTATTTGACACCATGCATAACCATAAACTACATGAGTTTTAACATAATTAGGCCTATATTG
Source organism: Philaenus spumarius (assembly GCA_018207615.1). Classification (NCBI taxonomy): domain Eukaryota; kingdom Metazoa; phylum Arthropoda; class Insecta; order Hemiptera; family Aphrophoridae; genus Philaenus; species Philaenus spumarius. The sequence continues at coordinate 92,579 of JAGFPH010003832.1, forward strand.
AAAACTAAACAAACAATCTGGACGAAAGTAAAAGATATTATTTTTATTTTGATATAATATATAATTGTATATTTAAATACCAAACAGTATCTTATACTAATCCATATCTGTATTTAAAAATCCTTTGTCACGGTTTTTGTCAGCGATGAACTCCGAAACTACTCAACCGATATTAATGAAATTTTTTTCAAAACGTGTGATTGATCCAACTTAAAATGTAGGATAGTTTTTATACCGATCTAAGGGGTTGAAATGGGGTTGCTTGCTACCCCTATACAACAAATAAAAATTAAACTAACTTCATATAAGCTATAAACCTAAAATTATGTAATATTATTTTTAATATATTACACAACTATTTGCAATTTGATAACCTAAGTCAAAGGAATGAAATGGGATAACTATCCTTAAAATTAAATCAAGCAATTATGTCAGGCCCACTAGTGTACAATAAAAATTGTACACCAGATCAATGACAAAACGACTTTGGAGAAAAAAGTTGTTGTCCACCTCTATCCCACTGTGCGACACGGCACAAACCGAGTTTTATATTGGTAGTAAAACAAAATAAAAAATTGGAGTTACAAACAAAATATAGTACATTTAATGCGTTATTTCTTATTTTGAAAAACATCGGTAAAATTAAAATGTTTTGTCATTTAATGAACTAATTTACTTCACAATTAGAATGTATTAATTGAAAGAATCTAAAACTGGCAAGACAATAATTGTGAAAATTATTTTACAATGCCTGCATTACGATGGTTAATGTTTTTAAAAGCCAGTTTTTAAATCACCCCGTTAATGAATTCGCAGTTCGCCTTGACACGTGGAATCCATGTATTGTAATTGTACTTGAAGGGGACACGACACACAACTCCCCTTCCCCCACTCTACCCCTCATACCACGTGAAACAGTTATTAGCCTAGACGTTTCATCTCCTGAACCCGGCACATGGATTATACAGTTATTTTAAAAATATCTTTGAAAATCGCTTTTTTTTAAGATGAATTTTGTAATTAATTAAAAATGAGCGGCCGAAATTTCCTTGTATCATTACTCGGGTTTTATTAATTACGTTTTATGTGTTGAGATTATAACAGGGGAACAAAATAAAAACAACGTTGATTTTAAATTACTAAGACAGATGTCCATTGTACTCATTCCCCAAGGGGTTAGAAGAAGAGGTATTATTTTATTTTTTTTTTGAGTTCGAATATTGTTTCAGTTTCTGTAGAAACTTGTGAATTATTTTGTTTAAACCCATTTTGAACAAACTTGTTTAATTTATCTGTCAACTGTGTTTTTATCTTTTGCGTTCATTGAAAACAATCAATAAAGTGAGCAAAGAATGTGGGAAAATAAAGGAATCACTAGAATTACAAATGTACCACTTCGAGTGTAGAGCAGACAAGTGACAGTCTGAAATTTATTTTATATTTTGTATAAGTCAATAAAATATATATGATAAATTTGTGGTTCGTCAAGATATTCCAGATAATTTTCCCGATGTTGTTCTGGAATGTTCTTGTATGTTCTAGAATGTACCAGAATGTTGGGCAATGTTGTAGAAAGTTCCAGAACGTTATAAAATCTTACAGAAAGTTTTAGAATTTTATAAAATCTTCAACAAAAGTCCAGAACGTTATAGAATCTTCCAGAAAGTTCCAGAATGTTATAGAATCTTCCAGAAAGTTACAACATTTTATAGTGATCTCCTAGAAATTTCCATAATGTTATATAATGTTCCATAATGATATAGAATCTTCCAGAAACTTCCACAATGTAATAGAACATTCCACAAAGTTCCGGAATGCTACATAATATTCCAGAAAATCCCATATGTTTTAGAACCTTCCAAAAAGTTCCAGAATGTTAGATCTTTCAGAAAATTCCAGAATGATAGAGAATCTTCCAAAAAGTTCCAGAATGTTATATAATGTTCAAAAAAAAACCCGGATTGTTATAGATCTTCCAGAAAGTTCCATAATGTTTTAGAATTTTTCAAAAGTTCCAGAGTGGCATAGAACCTTCCAGAAAGTTTCATAATGTAATAGAACCTCCCAGAAAGTTCCAAAATGCTACATAATATTCCAGAAAGTTCTAGAATGTTATAGAATCTTCCAGAAAGTTCTATAATATTATAGAATCTTCCAGAAGGTTCTAGAATGTCCCGGAAGGTATCGATATCAAAGGCACTTTCTGTTCCATAACGTTCGAGTAAGTTCTAGAATGAGACAGGAACATAAAATATATTATACAAAATATAAGTATTAATATATTAAAACTTGTTACATAATATTATTAAGTCGTATACAGGAGAAAAATTCGTTTGAACTTCTTTGAATTGGGTCTAAGGTGTAAAATATCGTTCGCAGAAAAATGTACTCCTCAAACAAACCTCAAAGATGATTATTTACTAGTGATCATTTACTAGATGATCATCAACATATAGCTGATCATGTATATAAGCCTAAATGAGTAACTTAAATTTTGGTGAACAAAACTCACTTGGCCAGTAAACTTTCAATATTTACCAGATATTTCTTTTATCCATTTATCTGTGAGTGAATCCGTGGGCACCCCTGCTATTTAAAAAAGAATAAAACCAAAGTTAAACTTAAAACATGAAATTTACCTTTCGGCGCAGAACAAACAAAACCACAATGTCGATACCGAAGAGATAAAAGCTTATTTAAATCCAATAAACTGAAGGATGGATTCTAAACCCGTCCTACAGCATCAAATTAAGCTTTCAGAAATCACTCAGTTTTATTGATGGTTAGCACACATGAGCTGTTTATTTTGTTGACGCAGAACAATTACTGTTGTTTACTGTTCTGCATTTTGTTGACGTTCCTCAAACTCGATGGGGACGATTTCATATTACATTCATTGACATGAAACCAGACTCATTACTCTCCGGCTAGTTACAGCTTTAGTTATTTTAGTAAGAATTTGAAAGGAGTATACAGGGTATCACAGCGGGTTGTACAGGATCGGATTTCGTACATTCAAATAAATGGAAAATGTTCAGTAACTATTTTCGAATCCGGTTTAGTTAGGTCGCAATCCGCCATTTCGTAGTAACTAATAAATATTATTATTATTGGCTAGAGAGAAAACTATTCGATTGATTTCGAACAAACTTTCTCCAAACATGTCAATTAGGCCTGTATAGATGCACGAAAAAAGGTTTTGAACATTTTTTAAAAACAACCCCCTTTTTGGCCAAAAAAACCCCCAAAATCAGTTGGTATTATTATTAGCTAAACGAGAATTTTTAGAAATATGCGGTTTTTTGCATATTAAGGGCTACAAATAAGCAATATTTTATCAAAATCGTTAGAGCCGTATTTTTAATAAAAAAATTATACGGTAACTGATATTTGGGGGTTAACTGATATTTCTGCCAAGAAGGATTTTTTTTTTAATTTTCAAAACTATTTTCTGTAAAAGAAATTTCTTATTTTATATCAAGCGAGAAGACGGGGCCAACCGCCGGTAAGAATACAGTTTCAAAGCCTTACATTCATTTAGTTTTTCATCTTGAATTGTTACTCCTGGCACTTTTACTGTATACGAAATTTTCATTAAAAAAAACTATTCATCTTTAGACCTTATTTTTGATCAAAGCCAGTCAACGTAAATTATAAGTGTTCGAACACTAACGGTTGCCAAGCCCAACTATAACGCTAAGCTTGTTAGCATTATTTATCTGTCCCGCAGTGCAGAGGTTCCCGAGGGAATACAGTTATTTCTGTAAGTTTCGCTGATCCTACAATTCCTAATTATTCCAATTCCAGATTTAAAAAAATATATACCAGACTTTAACCTACTTTAGTTTCTTGTAAAACCTTAAGAATAGACGCTTAGTTCAATTTCTATTATTTCACCAGTCTCACACGATCTTATTAGATCGTTCACATAGATCTTCCTTGACATCGTTTCTATATTGCACAACGTATTTAATTTTCTAACAATTAATTTTAATTTTTTCTAAAGAAAACTAAATATTTTTTATTAGCCTAACACGTATGGTATAATCTATTGACCTATAAAGATGAGATTGCATATCGTTATTACGTGAAGTACATACACGTAAAACAAAAAATAAAATAAATCAGAGGACTGTCATGTATAATAAGCGAAAACTGTCATAAATATGAATAAGTGATTATATTGAAATTTAATCAACATAATTTTAGATTAGGTCTGTACTGAAGAAACACACGTTTCTTTAATGCATTTACATTCATTACCATGGCAACCAAATTAACAATGTTATACATTTTAAAACAATAAACAATCATTTTGCCATTTCAGTATATTGTCCACCTGAAATTTCTATAGGATATTCTAATAAACCCAAAATTTGAAATAAAAGTAAATTTGCATGTTACTTCTGCTCGCAATAAAATGCCAAAGTATTGAAACCTTGCGAAAATTCTAAAACGTTTACCCCAACTTTTTGTGACTTTTCTCTACGTTTTAGAGGTCTCTGAACACGATAAAGCAATAAAAAAATGTTGTGACCATGTGTCTGTATGTGTGTCTGACTGTGGACACGATATATGCACTCACAGGCGTCGTGGAAAACTTCTGGTGGTGCCAAAATCTTCGTAATTTTATTGCGGAGAGTTGAAAAGCTTTTGATCTTTCTAGCGTGACAGCAACGTGACGTGCGTGACAAGAACGTCACACGAGCCGAAGTCTCGAAAAAAGTGTTCGATCTTTTCATCTTGTTTAGGTTTGAATAGATACATTTAAGGTGTTAAAAAAATTCGCTGTTTATACACATACTAGCTGGCCCGACCCGGCTTTATATATTTTTTGTAAATATACATTTAACTTTAATTTGTCTATCCGTGCAAAGCCGCATCGGGCCAGCTAGTATATATTATATATAATATATAACATTTTGTAACAACACCCCAAAATGTATTCTGGAAACCGTGATCGGGGCTCATCAACCACTCCTGAACGTATTTCTCACGATAACAGTCACTGAAAATATCGGAAATACTATCCCTGCCGGAGTATTGTGTTGTGGTGTTCTAACCCCTCTTTCCCACTTTAATGCATTTAGAACGAAACAAACAATGTCGTATCTTAGGAAAGGAGTCGTTCCGATTCTTTCAATCAAGGAATTGTCATGTCTGCTCTGGGGAACTTAATACAAATATTTACGCGATGGAGAAGATATTTTATAAACTCGAGTTCTTTCCTTCTGTGTGCCAGTTTGTCGCTAGACAGGATCAAGGAGATGATTGGATTCTCCGAGCTTGTGATTGAGAACACGTGCAAATCATACAGGGTGTCATTTTTATACGATCCACCATTGGTAACTCGTAAACTAAAAATCTGACAGCAAACTTTACACTAGAAATTAAGAAATATGCAGTTAAAATATTTCTAAATGACCGCTATTTCCTATGTGGGGGGGGGGGGGGTCAACTTTCGAGTTTCTTATGGAGTTCCATAAGGAGTGTGTTTCTTTGGAGTTTCCAAAGATGATTTTGGATTTTATATGTTATACTTTTTGTTCTAGGTGTTTAAATACGACTAACCTTTTAAAAGTTAGTGGGGTATAAAGCTTTAAAAAAACACTGTAAAACGATATTTTGTATGGAAACGTTTTGAACCAATGAAAACGCTATTAACATTAAGAGCATTTTATTTTTATTTTTATTTTTTCCGCTTACACACTTCCTCAGCAAGGGATATTCAATTAAATTACAAGTTAAAAAACATAGACCACAACCAGGAGTTGAACCCGGGACCTTCACTTTTCCGTAAAAAAAATTGAGATTGTTTTCAATGTCGTATGCACGAGTTATTCAATCTTTTAATTCAATAATTAATTGCAGTAAAACCGTACAAGTGAGATAACATCGACCAATATCTGGAGATATCAGGGTAGCTCAGTTGGCAGAGCATCACGACGGAAACGAGAAGGACCCGGGTTCAACTCCCGGTCTTGGTCTGTTTTTTCACTTGTAATTTAACTAAGAGCATTGTTTAGGCAAATAACTTTTAAAATCAACAAATACGGTTTTTATTAATTTTTAAAACAGTAATAGGGTACAGAGGAATTGGGTGACTAAACTAAAAATTTGTCAAACATGAAAATCGAAGTTGATAACGGATGTTGAATAATTATCATCTGTTCATTCTCATTGTTGCAAGTTGTTGTTTGGAAAGCCCTCTGTTTATTAGGCAACAAGTTCTCACTGTAAACTTCGGCGGATAACTTTCAAATTTGTATGGAACGAAGTATATTTTGTGATGATTTTTAATTTTACTGAATTCCGAATCAGCTGATAATGAACATCTGTTACCAACTTAATATTTCATGTATGACAAATTTGTAGTTTTAACACTTAAAACTTGTATTATGGTAGTATTGTATTATGATTTTTTTAAATTACAGAAGCCGTATACAGTAGAGCCGCGGTTATTCGAGGTGATGTGAACCGGGGATAGCTCGGATAAGCGAAAACTCGGATAACACGGACCCTGTCAAAAATCGAAAGGAAAATTTACGGTAAACTGGTAAAATCAATGAAAACGTGGTCAAATTTGTGTACAAAAGACATACATAGACTACAGTACATGTTCCAGTAAAAACATATTTTTTGAAGAAGTCAATGAGGGTTTTCTTTTTAACGGACTCGCTCGCTTGAAAACTGGACAAACGATATGCAGTATGACACACCTTTTAAGGTTTACTTGATACTGAATCAAACTACAGTACTGTATTCACAAAAACTAAAGAAGATGTGTGAGAGGGGGTAAGTCGGGTAGGGTAGAAGTTAGACACAATAGAAGTCGGAAAGAAACAGGTGCAAGATATGGAATGATGAAATCACCATCGCGTAAACAATAATCACAGACGAATGTCTACTCTTAGGCTAGGGACACACTATCCGAGATATTGCCCGGACGGGCTTTGCGCGGAACCGGACCCGAGTGGTGATACATAGGGAGGCATGAGGCAGAACACACTACGCCCAGACGACAGCTTGCCCGGACGGGTCTCGGAACCAAGTAGAGAAGTATTGTGTCTTATGACAAAGAACACACTAGACGGCCAATCACCCGGGACCCGGTGGCAAAATCAAATATGTGAATTACAATAAGTTTAATAGCCTATAATCTTGAAAGTCAATAGAAACGTAAAACTGTACTATTTCTTGTTCTAAAATGAAATTAAAACTAACAAATTTTGCATTATACTGGTGTATTTGAGTCTTAATAACTAATAACTTACATTAAGGGTCTACTGTAGTGGTGGCCGTCTTAGATGTTTATCCCATAAGAGCAATGTTAAATTTCAAACCATTTATTTCGTTTATTTTTTACCTCAAATTGTTTGCGAGGTCTCATTTTAAGCACAGTCACAATACGCATCCGTTTTGCTTTTCACATTTAAAAAAAAATTCATTTGTCACGTAATTGACATTTTTGAAGTACCAAGTTTGAACTTTTTTTCTTTACACAATACAAAATGTATAATTAAAAGGGAAACGCAATTTTATAAAGAATATTCAGTTTTTTCAGCTCTCAATTACAAATGATGGATTTATAAAATGGTTTGAAATGAGGCAATGTCAAAACGCTCAGATGCAAGAAATTGCACTGTTTGAATACGAATTTAGAGAGAAGCGCTGGTGTTTTCGGTTGCTTTCTCGTTTACTGGAGCAGACCCTTAAGGTAACTGCCAGCATCTCTTGTGGCTTAATACAGTGCCTAAATGTTTGTCTTGTAGTTGCAAGTTTTCTTTGGTCTTGGCAAAGAGTTCGTCAAATGTTGGCACATTTATCCGAAAATAGTTGAAAAATTTCGTGTTATCTGATTTTAGCTCGAAGAACAAAGTATAAAAAGCTCCCAACAAAAAACTCTTTTCGATAATTAAATGGACCCAAAAACGCCTGTCCCTCTTCTTCTTTCGTCTGTGATGAAGAAGACACAGCTCAGCCAACTTCTTACGTATTGCCAGTTGCATTGTCAAAGCACAACTGAGCTAAACAACTGCTAAACGCTACTAAGTGTATCAGACTACCCGATTAATATTATTGTTTATTCAAGTCATTTGTTTGATTGTTCATTTTGTTCATTACTTATAAATAAATTAATTATGTTATTTATTTAGAAAATCTTAGAAAATCTATTATTCTCTTGATCAAACAGTACTTGTACCGCTCAAAATACCTTAAAAAGTACAAAATCCTAATCCTATTGATGATTAACAAAGCATTGGAATTACTGTATTGTACAGTATTTAATAATGATTAAAAACTGTGCTTTTTATTTACCAAAAACATTTTTGACGAAACATTGTTTGACTAATATAAGTACAGTACAGTAGATTTGCCGCTATATACGGATTTCACTTTGCGCGGTTACTTTAACGCATGCGGCTACCGCAAACCGAACTTTTTTTATTTTGTTTTACTACCTCGGTTAACCCGGACCTGGTAGTCGGGGCTCGGATAGCCGCGGCTCTACTGTATTTGTTAATTTTTAAAAATTATTTGTCCAAGCAATGTTTTTTTTTATAATAAGAGAGTTTTTTTTTTATTGGTTCCTTACAAAAATATCTTCCGCTCAGTTATTGTGTTTTTAACACTGTGCACCCCTCTAACTTTTAAACGGTTAGTTGTATAAAAAAAATAGTTGTAAAATAGCTTGTAAAATCCATAAGATGTTCGAAGAGTGACAGAAGTGATGGAAAATGGCGTCAATTTACAAATATATTTAATTTCTCAAAAACAACGAAAGGTTCCCCATGTAAAGTTTGCGTGTCAAATTAATAGTCTACGAAATACCAATGGTGGCCCACTTATAAAACACACCATGAGCCTAAAAAACAAAACATTTTTTAAATATGAAATAACTCAATAACTAAACATAGTTCAGTGTTACAAACTAAAGTAAAATATTTACATGATTTTGCAATTCCTATTTATGATTGATAATGACCGTCAAGCGTCGTCCTTCGACATCCACACAGGCCTCCCACCTCTTCTGCATACTCGCTGTAACATCCGCAACATTGACTGAAAAACTGCAGAGATCTCGTCCTTATGCACTGCTTTAGTTCAGCAATATTCTGGCGCTTAGAAACGAAGACTTTACTCTTTAGATAGCCCCATAGCCAACAGCACAAGAGGTAAGGTCTGGGAATCGTGCAGACCATGGAACATCGCCAATCCGGGAAATAAAAAGTCCAGGAAACAGTTGTCAAAAATTGACTTATTTGATGTATGACAAGTCGCACCATTCTGTTAGAACCAAATAGAGTTTTTGTCGATTCCTAACTGACGTAACTGTGGCTTCGGAAAATTCCAGAGCATGGCCACATAGCGTTCTGAGTTAACAGTGACAATCATCCCATGGGCGAAAGGGTCTCAAAAAATATGGGCCAATGATCCCAAACAGCACCACTCCACACCAGTCACTTTTTGTTGATGAAGTGATCGTTCATGAAGTTCTCTTGGATTCTCGGCAGTTTACTAACTTCTGTTTACTAACTTTTCTCGACAATTCAAAATGATCTTCATCCACATGACCAGTACTTGAAGAAGTTTCGCTTCAATCACAAGCTGCAATAGTTTGTGGCACATGGTAGGGGTTGAATCGAAATCTCTCTCGTTTAGTTTCTGTGCCTTCTCTATTTTATAGGGATGGAAATTTAAATTCAAATGCAATATTCTGATGACGTATTCGAAATTGCCAAAGCAATTGATTATTTACAGGCTGATCGCTTAGGACAGCACCACACTTGCGTGAACCATCAATGTTTTCCGGCGTTCGAACTGTCCTAGGTCTGCCACTAGGTTTGATTTTGAGTGCACAAGCCGTGTTCCGGAAATTATCAACCCACCTTGGAATAGTTTTTCAACTAGGATTGGCACCATGACGACCGACGTTGTGTAGAAATCACAGATTTATTACTTTTGAAATAAACGGTACCAGGAACTGGCACATACTTTCTCACAAATACATTTAAATTACTAAACAGATTCAATGTGACTTGTAGAGTGGGGTAGGAGAGTTTTTTTATTAAAGTTGGAGATTAACTAATAAATATTATTATTATTATTATTATCTAGAGAGAAAACTATTCGATCGATTTCGAAAAAATTTGCACCAAACACGTCAATTAGGTCTTCATAGATGCACATAAAATGATTTTGAAATTTTTTTTAAAACAACCCGCTTTATGGCCAAAAAACCCCCAAAAACAGTTATTATTATTATTATTAGCCAAACGAGAATTTTTAGAAAGATGCGGGTTTCTGTATATGGTAGGGCACATTAAAGGCTACAAATAAGCCAAATTT
>JAGFPH010003832.1:103328-114573 GCA_018207615.1 Philaenus spumarius
TTTTTTTGACTCAGGGGGTCCCAAAACGGATATTTCCACAAAAATCTCAACATCGGTTTTTTTTGCGATCACTATACTTTCTCTATACTATAGTATAGTGAGAAAGTAAAATGACACTATGACAAAAGCACGATGCTAAACACTGATGATCCACGTTAACTAACCTCGAAATGGCATCAACTAAACAGTTATTTGACGCAACAATGAACTCTCCAACAATTATAACAGCTGATAAATTACAGTACACAAATAGGTCAGTTTTTATGGCTCACCCTTTACATAAGAGGAAAACATCTTGTTTATATTTGTTTCAGTTTTTATTTACAAACAACCAACTCCCGAAGTAAAATTAAGGTGAGCGGTGGAAATAATTAAAAAAAAGAATTTATATAAACACTAGCTTGCCCGACCCGCCTTTGCACGGATAGACAAATCAAAGTTAAATGTATATTAACAAAAAATATATTATATCAATAAATATATTACACTATGTATTTCTTATGGGGATTTTTAGTAACTTTGACCCCCCCAAACCTCCCCTAAAATTTAGATTTTTTTAAAACCCTTTCTTAGCGAGCACCTAGGGCCCTAGAGGAAGCTACATAAAAATTTCATTCCAATCCGTTCGGTGTTTCTTTTCAGGAACTTTGACCCCCCCAAACGCCCCTAAAATTTCGAATTTTTTGAAAAACTTTCTTAGCGAGCAATTATGGCCCTAGGGGAAGCTACATACAAAATTTCATTCCAATCCGTTCGATGGTTTTAGAGAAATAATGATTTTGTAACTTTGACCCCCTCAAACTCCCCTAAAATTTCGAATTTTTTTAAACCCTTTCTTAGCGAGCATATATGGCCCTAGAGCAAGCTACATACCAAATTTCAATCCAACCCGTTCGGTATGTTTTGATAAATCGTGATTTAGTAACTTTCACCCCCCAAAATCCCCCCTAAAATTTCGAATTTTCGGAAACCCTTTCTTAGTGCGCGTCTAAAGCCTATAAAGGGTATTAGTGCCAAATTTCATGTTTGTGTGCCTCGTGGTTTTGAATAAACTGTGATGAGTCAATGAGCCAATGGTATTTCGCTTATATAAGTATAGATTTTCGGTTACCCTTAACTATCGGTTTATTTAAAAAAATCTGCAATTGATTTTGAAAACATGTCTGACAAACAGTTAGCCTAGTGAGAAACATTCTAATAAAAATAAAGCAATATGATTTGAAATTTTGATAGGTTATAGTTTAATTGAATAGCCATAATTTTCATTATACGTTTAGGATACTACGAACGGCATCACTGTATTAAACTCTTCCAGAACGTATTGTTGTCTAGCCCGAGGGAACCTCCGCATTGCGGAAAGGATGTATTATGCAAACAGTCTCCAGGCCAGTTTGGCTCGATAGGATAATAAAGATATTCAGTTTTACATCTGGTTGTGTTTGTTTTTGTTCTGTATGGATTTCGCTGCGTTTGGAATTAAATACGCGTATATTTTGTACACGACATTGTAGAATGTTTAACATAATTTCAAACGTTACTCACCTTTCATAAACAAATTCGATGAAAAGTTTGTATTACTAAAAAAATACTAGCTGACCCGTGCGAAGCATTCGCATTCTAACTTACTTAAATTCCACTTAATTAAAGTAGACACCGTATATTTAGTATCGTATAGTGCGTATTTAGTGCGTCAATGTAAATAGCAATGTAGTGGCGTAACGGCAGCTCTCCAGCTGGGTATTGTTATTATCATCAGTGTTGCCAACGCCAGGAAAATTGTATTTTTTCGTATAATTATTGTATTTTGTATATTTTTTCGGTGTAGCGGTTAAGGAAAGCTTTAAAATGATGCCTCATTCATGTAATTTGATGATGTATTAAGGAAGTTATGGCGTACCGACAAAAAAATGACCTTGAGAAATAATATATGTAATTATTTTAACACGCTTTCTTATAAGTAGGCTGATTAAATATATATATACATATATATATTCAAGTTTTTTATTGAAATACTTCAAAAATATACAGTGCCTAGAAACCGATATTATAAATAGGTAAAATTTGTTTGTTTGTTTATATGTTGAGGGTAATCTATGGAACTACTGAACCGTTTGAAAAAATAGTTTTACTAATAAAAATCTACACTATAACTAAGTAACATAGGCTATAATTCATTTTGATCAAAACATTTTTTTTTATTATTGTAAATTTAGTCGGAAAAAAATCTTGGGTTAGGCCTAAACTGATGAACCAACACATGTATTCACATTTATTACCATAGCAACCAATTGAATAAAATAACAGATAAAACAGTTGTTTGTTCCAATATTTCCATTAACAGCTTATTTCAAACTTTGAATCAATTATTTGTATTTCTAACTTGTAGGTTAGGTTTTTATTAAAGTGTAGAACTGAGCCTTGCTGGTTCTTTTAACCTTTATTTATAACTGCTGTTATAAAATGTAATTCTTACGAAATAATTTGATTGGAACATTTAACATTATTTACGATCTAAAGCTATAAAAACCTAAAGCTAGCCATACACGGTCCGATTTGTAGGTCGACCGAGTTTGGACTGCAAGTTGGATGCGTTTCACCACTCACGATCCAACTTACGATCCAACTAACGTTTCCAATTCAGTCTTCTTTCCTTGTAAATCGAGGCAGTTGTATCAACATGTCCAGCAATTAATTACTATACACAAATAATTAGACTAGACAATCCCCTAAATTTTGTCAGTATACTTACAATCACCTGTATTTTTAAATATAGTAGACGACCGCCTTTATTTTTTTCAGTATAGTAAACAATCCTTTATATTTTGTCAGCATAATTTCAATCGCCTACATTTTTCATTACACTAAACAATCACCTAGGCTATATTTTTCAGTATACTAAACAATCACCTATATTTGTTCAGTATACTAAACAATCTCCTATATTTTTTTTAAATATATTAGACAACTGCCTAAATTTTTTCAGTGTAGTAAACATTCACCTATACTTTTCAATAGGTTAAGAAATTACTTTTGAACTATTGCGACGCGAAAATGCTCACAAACATGTCAGTTTGCATAAATTGCATCACTTGTGTTCACAAACGCCTATTCTGGCGGTACAATTCAATAAATTCCCAAAACCCTTTATTATACATTATTATAGAAGTAAAAATGTACTAAGTATAGGGGGAAAAGGAAGATCAAACAAAAGCAAAATAAAAGTTTAAACTGACGCAATCGGACTATCAGTTGGAAGTTGGATCATCTTGTAGTCGGGCCGGGGCTCCGATTTGTCCGATCATCCAAATCGTCGTCCATCAAACCCATTCACGATCCTTCATCGGACATCGGAATTGAATCGGACTACAAAACGGACCGTGATTGGCTACCTTTAGCTTTGGGGTTATTATTAATCCTACACCTTTACTATAAAGAAAAAATTACTTGATTATGTGTATAGAAGGTTCCAACGGGGTTGGCGTGCGGAGCACGCAGGGGTTTCCCTAAGAAAAAAAGTTTCAATAAACATAGGTCCGGAAGTGCTTGGTTTTCGAATTATCCGCCATTTGGTTTTTTTAGTAAACACTTAATATCTTTGGAAATAGAAAAGACCTCAAATTCGATGTGCTTATTTGCTACGTAAGCTTCACAAAGAAAGCTGGTTGCAAGATACTTGTTTCTAGGCGCTTGCTCCCAGCGGTTGCAAGCGCTTATGAATAGTTGTAGGTGTTTACAACAAAAGCTTGCAACTTTCATTCCGAGAAGGTCTTCCTCAAGTGATGAAGAATTATTTTTGCTTGAAAATTTAGATTTGAAAGTGCGCCGAAAGAGAATCGGTATACAGTACATGAAATTAATCGCGGAAGAGGAAGATTTGGTGAATACCACTATATATGTTTCCTCAATTAAAATTGGACAACGTAAGGTTTTTTCTTATTTGAGAATGGAGTTGAGCACATTCAATTATATCCTCAAAAAAATTGAAACTACTTTGGACAAACCCTGGGGAAACTGGCATAAGCAACCAATTCATCCGGAAGAACGGCTAGTTATTTGTTTGAGGTAAGTCTTTAATATGTTTGAAACTATTTGTTTTAATCGTCATGTTTACTATATAATATAACTAGCCTATATACAAATAGTTTTTTAAAAACATTATAAGGTACAAAATTTAGTTTTCACTGAAAGTTATCAGCGACTTGACTGCTACCAGCGCCGGAAAACAAGTATCAAAAGTTCTTGCTTGCCGGTCAGCGCTTGTAGCAGGCGCTTGCAAGTCGGAACAAGCGTTGTCTCTGAACGCACAAACTTGAAACAATAAAAACTTTTTCTCGCGCCTGTCAGCGCCGGCCAGCGCTTGTTAGCAAGCGCTTGCGACCAGCTTTCTTTGTGAACGCACCCTAACACATTATTCTTGAACAAAAAACCAGAACGTCTTTTTTATACTTTAAAAATGGCGGCCATTTAAAAGTTGTAATGTCAAATATCTCAAAAACCGCTAACTTTAAAACCTATTTTAGTATAAAAAAGTGATTTTTTTAATAACAAACAAGACGGTTTGTTTATTTTTCCCGTAGTTCAAAACACAACCGTTTTATCGTCTAAAAACACTAAAACATAATTCCATTCTATTATTGTTGTAGATTGTAGATAATATCAAGAAATTATGTTTTGAGTAAATTTGTAAAAGAAACTGCACTTTAAAAAAAAATTATTTTGCTTTAAATATCCAACCATTTAATAAGGATTGTATGGGATAATAAGTATAATATAATCCGAAGAAAACGTTTCTTAAAATTCTCTCCAAGTAAATTTATGTTTTTTAAAGAAGAAAATATGTCTTGCCTTTGTGTTAACATGGGACGCTAGTCAAATTACTAGTAGGTCTGAAAAGACTTTCTCAACAAAACAAATTAATCCATTAACTTTATAAATTAAATTCGGAAAAGTTTAAAAATTTAATTTCCTCAAAAAGGAACAGAGAAGAGTGTTTATACAGTGTTCATATTGTTTAGTTTTAATTAAAATTTCTTTGTCCTACGACCTTACTAACAACTTAAGGGGAGTATAAACTGTTCGCCATTTTGAATCTGATGCCCATAAGAGCAATGCTACAGAATAAGTATTTATTTTCCGTTAATTCGAGGAATAAATTTAAAATGTTGTTTCATTTTGAAGTACTATCAAATGCGAATGTTGATTGCGGAATACATTTTTAAAAACCGTTTTATTGTTTTCAAAAACGTATGATATAAATAGTAATCTTTATTAATTTTTCACTCAGTTTCAAAAAGAGATATTGCGAAAAACCTTAGCAATCAACGCTTACAATCTATTTTACTTTGAGAAAAAAAATACTCCGTTCATTTTTTGAAGAAAATAACACAAAAATATGCTTAAAAGTATGGTTAGGTTATTTTAACATTGATATGGGTAGGCAACTTCGCCGTTATGAATTTAGGGAACCGAGCCTTAAAAATGGTGGCCGAAAATTTATTTTTACGATACCCTTTAGTATTGAAATGTGAATGGATAATGCAATGGACAAAATAAATAAACTTACTTAAGTTATGATGTTGTTCAAAGATAAAATCATTGTTTTGAAGATTTCAAACAGTTAGTAGGACTACTCTATAAATAGTTTTATAAAGTTGTGGGTTTTTTCTGTTTTATTTTAAATGGTTGAGTGTTTTGTGAAATTTTTGATTTGGGGATCTTATTATGTTTAAAGGGTTTTTTTTATTGCTTTTACTTGAGGGGGTTTTATTGCGGAGAGGTTTTCGTGGGGTTGTAAGTGCTTTTCAATCTATTGTAAGTTTTTCTTATGGTCTGTGATTTTGTGGGTTTTCTTTGTTTTTTTTAGAGAATTGAGTTTTTGAGTGTGTTTGCTTGGTTGTGTGTGATTTTTTCGTTATCGATTTTTTTGGGGGGAGGGGGGTTTATTTGTTTTACGGGGGGGGGGGGGTAATTTGTTTAGAAAGTTGTGTTTGTGTGTTGTGATTTTTTTTAGGTTTTAGTGTGTTTTTAATCAAAATTAGGTTGAAGGCCAAAATGTATTACTCCCTTAGGTAGCACAATATCGAGAACTTTCAAAATTACAGTAACACCTCTTAAATATTATGAAACTCTTACACGTTTATCTGAAACTCATTTTTATTCGCTATCAATAGCGCAAGCTTTTATATAAATTTGTTTAGTACACAGTTTAAGGGAATAAATGTTAACTTATCCGCTTCTGCACACCTACAGGAAAGGGATTTCGTGTACTTTAAAATATTTGAAAAACTATTATTTTTTGTATTAATTAACTAAAACCATTAAGAGGGTTCGTTTCCCGATAGTGTTTCAGAACTCGTTGTGAATAAGAAATAAAATATCAATTCAATTCTCTTTTTGTAACATCGTTTTCTCGGCTTCCTAATTAATATACGAGTTCGTTTTCCCAGTCTACAATTTAGAAGAATCGTACTGTAGCAGCTCAATCTTTTAAGAGAAAAATATAAAAATATCCTTCGTCATATGAAGGCTTTCAACAATATTAAACTCTCGCTGGTTCCTTTTTTTCCAATTTGACTGAAACATCGTGGTTCTTGCACTTTTATTTTCTAAATATAACTTTTATAATGTTGACTATATAGTGTATACAAATACATACCAGATATATTATCTAATACTAAACAGTTTTTATCATTTTTTAAAAACAAAATTACGAATATAAACTCTAAATAATTCGACCACGCAGCTGTACCGCTGACGTGAGTTGAGCAAATTTCCAAAATTAAGTTTATAGGCCTATGTTTTGGGGTTTCACCCAACAATTTGGGAAATAGGTCTATTCACGACGGTGCTAAATAGCTGCAAAATGGTTCGCACGCAATTCCGCATATTGGGAGTTTCTTCAATACACAAAGCATTGAGTGCTTCGCACGCCATTTCGCATATTGGGAGTATCTTCAATATACAATGCATTGCGTGCTTCGCACGCCAACCCCACGGTAGAGTCCACCACATGGCTTTGAACCTTGTACTTCTATAGTACTTTACGTTTTGATCGATTTTGGAGGAACCAAGCGAGCTATAAGGTCGCGTAAATAAACAAAATGTGCAGAATAACAGCCAAAACTTATATTTGTAGAAAAAACTCAAAAACAAATTCATTCTCGTAGGAAAAATATAAAAAAATAGTTACTTAAGGTCAAAAAACGTGCTTCCGATTGTTGGATTGATTTTTTTGGCTAACGAACTCGTCCGAGCGTCGTCCAAATCGGACTTAAAACACGGCCGCTAGAGTGCGAACACATATATACATATATATATATATATATGATTTTTAATGACACCCCAAAACGTGTTCTGGGTACCATGATCGGTGCTCGTTTGCTACTCCCGACCTTGGGTCTTACCATAAGGGCCACTGCAATAGCTCATTTTTCCTATGGAAATTCGCTAATAAGATTGCCTTTAAAATACTTAGTCCGTCTGTTACTTATTACTTGTACGTTTCGGAACTTCACACCCATCATCAGAATGTTTACTCAACAGGGGTCGTAACATTAAAATACTAAAAAGACCAATCATAAATCATGTATGATAATTTTACAGTGAGATACCCGGCCGTTGTTCACCAAAGATGGATTCATATTTACGTGATATCTGTTGATTTTAAATGACTTTTTGAGAATTTGATTCACATTATCATAATATCAATCAATCTTGTTTAGTACTAACAATAACAAGATGTGTACTAAAAAATAACCAAACAAAACAAATCAAAGACACACAACCAATATAATGAGTTTAAAAAAAATGGCTATTTAATAATTAATTACGATCAACTATAAATGTACATATCACAAGAAAAATATACTAATTCAGAATTTCAAAAATTCTAATGCAGTCATAGTAATACAAAAAATCCCACAATCGAGTAGATTTTAAAAATAATTTTGTTTTATTCTTTCTATTCTCGATATAAGCAAAATTATCTAACATCTGATTTTGAAAAACGGCTTTAGGGATGTTCCTCCATCTACGCATTAAAATCATACAGATAAATAAAAAAAAATATATTTTTTAAATTGTAATTATTGATATGAAAATGGTTTTATGTCAACGAATGGTGTGGCGTAATCCATTATGTTTTACTTGACAAACATTGGACTAATAATTGTTTCATATGTACAGGGTGTCCAGGAACTCTCTTGTCCCCTTTTGTGGATTTGTTTCTGTGATCGAGACAAACATATTTCACAATATAAACACGGGTGCTTACGTTTTCGTCTGTCAGTTTGTGTTTTTTACAAAATAACTCATATCTAGAGAGCGGTTTGATCGATTGAGTTCAAACTTCACACGAAGGTTAACCAAATAATGATCTATTTTAAGAAAAATAAACAATTTATATCCAATCATGCGATTCAAAATGGTAGATGTTTTAAAATTTCTGCCCCCTAAATTACCAAAAAACCATAAATTAAAAAAAAGAAGGCAGATACCCTTTCTGTAGCACTTTTAATTGTCTATCGGCAAGTATGTTGCCGTTGATGCAGGTAAAATAAATTAAATATACACACAATAATTTTAGGTTAGACTGATTAATTTTATGATTATTGATTAGTTTACATTTTTTGATTATTGAATGTATTTCAGCGCTAGACGATAATATCTGAACTACGCCGGAGGGAACCGATCGTCTCTTAATTTAAATTGATGAACCAAAACTCATGTTTCTTGAATGTATTTACATTCATTGCCATAGGAAAAAATTTGATAACGATTCTTCGTTACTCGTATTTTATATTTGTCATTGCCATAGCAACCAATTTGATAACGATTTTTCGTTACTAGTATTTTATATTTGTCATCGCCATAGTAACCAATTAATAACACCTTTTTCGTTACGCATTACATTTTCTATTTGTTAACTCCTACCGCAACCCGCGTTAAGGAACTTTGTTCCAAAAACACAAGCACTTTTACAAACACATATCATATGATTAAAAACACAAGCGACAGACTTTATTCTGATATTTTTTGTCACAATCACAGTTTTTTATCCTTTAGAGTCCACACATTTCTAAATGGCTGCCAAACTCTTCTTCCTCCCCCACAAACAAAGTAACCAATGTTCATAATCGTCTGAGGACCAGGCTCGTTGTCCGAATGCCCTCCGAATTCACGTGCAAGTAGAACTAACGACGTAGCACAATATTTGAATTTAATACGTAATTCTTAATGAATCTTATCCATTATCTATATATATATATACAAGCCAAATCCATTGACAACTCACTGATCACGATTTCTCAAAAACTACTGAACGGATTGGAACGAAATTTGGTATGTAGCTTCCTCTAGAACCATAGGTGCTCACTAAGAAATATTTTTAAAAAATTCGAAATTTTAGGGGAGGGGTGGGGGTCAAAGTTACTAAATCACGATTTTTCTAAAACTACAGAATGGATTGGAATGAAATTTGGCATGTAGCTTCCTCTAGGGCCGTGGGTGCTGATAAGAAAGGGTTTTAAAAAATTTGAAATCTTAGGGGGTGTTTTGGGGGTTCAAAGTTACTAAATCACGATTTTTCCAAAACCACTGAACGGATTTTAACGAAATTTGGTATGTGGCTTCCTCTAGGGGCCATAGGTGCTCTAAAAGAAAGGGTTTAAAAAATTAAAAATTTTAGGGAGGTTTGGGGGGGGGGGGGTCAAAGTTACTAAATCACGATTTCTCTAAAACTACTGAACGGATTGGAATGAAATTTGGTATGTGGCTTCCTCTAGGACCCTTGGTGCTCCGTAACAAAGGTTTTAAAAAAATTCTAAATTTTAGGGGGACTTGGGGTGTCAAAGGTACTAAACAAAACCACCAAACGGATTGGAATGAAATTTAGTATGTAGCTTCCTCTAGAGCCCTAGGTGCTCGCTAAGAAAGGTTTTAAATTAATTCGACATTTTAGGGGGTTTGGGATTCAACGTTACTAAAAAAGAACCACCGAACGGATTGGAATGAAATAAGGTACGTAGTTTCCTCTAGAGCCATAGGTGCTCTCTAAGAAAGGTTTTTTAAAAAATCGAAATTTTAGAGGAGGTTTTTGGGAACGGGTCAAAGTTACTAAATCACGATTACTCTAAAACCACCGAACGGATTGGAATGAAATTTGGTATGTAGCTTCCTCTAGGACCCTAGGTGCTCTGTAAGAAAGGTTTTCAAAACTTCGAAATTTTAGGGGGTTTGGGGGGTTAAAGTTACTAAAACCTTCCATAGGAAATACATAGTGTAATATATTTTATTGATATAATATATTTTTTTTTAATATACATTTAACTTTGATTTGTCTATCCGTACAAAGCCGGATCGGGCCAGCTAGTATATAATATGTTTAAAGATGTGAGTACTAACTCTCGCAAACAGGTTGTGTTTCACTTGTTTCTTCGCAAACACGAAATCTTTGAAGAATTTTATTCAAGCCACTATTGTCCGTGTGTTGTTAAAGTGTGTGGGAACTTCCCGTTATTCCTATGACTGACGCGGGGGGTAATTGATAAAGGAAATCAAATAACTCAACCCCTTCCTCTGCAGGATTTATCGTTTCCGGTTTGATTAGTGCTTATGGCAGGTCGTAAATTATTCTGATCGTAAAGTTGGAGCTATTAATTCAAACGTATGCACGATAATCATATGATTACCGCTAAATCTAAATCGCGTATTGGCTCCCTGGCAAATGTTAGAGCCTATTCAATTTAAACTGATACTCATTCAGTCATTTGATTTCGTGAAAATATCGTTTCCCTTTTAATAACATACACCTGCCACCTCCGTAATGTAATACTCGACAAATTTTGCTGTGTAATTCCCAAGTGCTGAGTATTTTACTTTTAAGTAGGCTACTTAGCATTTTCAGGGCAACGCAACAACATATTTTAAACATTTTGGATTGTGTACGGAATTGCTACTTGTGTACGAAATAGTTACTTGAAGGAAAACAAGGATTTCTAACTTTCTCCTTTATCGTATTTTCTTTTATAAAAAAATCACTTTAAAAAATGTACCGTCACAGTTTATAGTTAAATAACAAAGTTAAAATTGCTTGAACCTGGTGCGCCTAAAGAATTTTCCAATTAAATATAAAGTGGAACGTGACGGGACAATCAAACGTGATGCTTCAATTCAATCCTCACCTAAAGATTATGTATTACAAACATGCATACATTTATATAGAGTAGAGCATGACGGGACAATCAAG
>JAGFPH010003833.1:7279-24887 GCA_018207615.1 Philaenus spumarius
ACAATCAGCTGTTAAAGTAAAACTTTGGTTTATTAGCAACAATCAGCCGTTAAAGTAAAACTTTGGTTTATTAGCAACAATCAGCCGTTAAAGTAAAACTTTAGCTTATTAGCAACAATCAGCCGTTAAAGTAAAACTTTAGTTTATTAGCAACAATCAGCCGTTAAAGTAAAACTTTAGTTTATTAGCAACAATCAGCTGTTAAAGTAAAACCCACTGATGCCAACATGACCGGTATAAATAATGCAATTTCAATGTTATTGATTTTGAAAATCGTCTATTTGTTTTTGAGATATATTATCTTACGGGATGGTATTTTTAAATTTACAAGAATTTCCTATTTAATACAGGGGAACCTAGTAGAAGACGTAACAATTTGTTTAGGCTAGTAATTATAATATTCCAAACTTGTCTGACGCTGTAATAAAGCCACGTCCATTTCATTAAACACTGAACAAGACATATTACAACGAACGCTTGCAAAGTTTAATTTTATTCACCGCACTTGAACGAACAAAAGCAATAAATTGGATTCTGTACGAACTAAATTTGCCGACTACTCGGAATCGACCGACTTACACTTTAAATTACGACTGTTAAACTGTTGAACTTTGGCAATTGTAAGCCAAGCGAGCGAAAGCTTAATCACTAAACAGTTTTTTTAATTTACTCGTATAATCGATCCTACAAATCTCGATTGTTTTGCGCGGCGCTGTTCAAGTTTTAGGTCATAGGATCGCGATTGTTACATTCCTTGCATCGACTACGTAACATGCTAGACCAGTTCACAGAGCGACGCGAACGGTAAGATGCTATTCACTTTGCATGGAACAAACGTGTAAGTTGTTTACACTCGACGAAGTTTTAAAATCTATACTAATATTATAAAGAAGTAAAGTTTGTTTTGTGTTTGTTTGTTTGTTTGTATGTAGAGGTAATCTCTGGAACTACTGAACTGACTGAAAAAAGTTTTACTAGTAAAAAAAGCTACACTCTCCCTGAGTAACATAGGCTATACCGTAATTTATTTCTATAAAAACATTTTTTTACTTCAATATTTGTAAATTTAGTCGGAAAAAATTCTTAGGTTAGGTCTAGACTGATAAATCAACACATGTATTTACATTTACCACCGTAGCAACCAATAAAATAAAATAACAGATAACATCTGTTTGATGTAATATTTTCAATATAGCTGTAATATAGCTAATTTCAAACTTTGTACTTCTAACTTTTAGGTTAGGTTTTTATTAAAGTGGAGCCTTAATGGTTATTTAACCTTTATTATAACTAATGTTATAAAATACACGAAATAATTTGATTTTAACATTTAACATTATTTACCGTCTTAGCTTAGGGGTTATTATTAATCTACACCTTTATTATAAAGAAAACATAACATGATTATGTGTATAGAAGGTTCCAACGGGGTTGGCGTGCGGAGCACGCAGGGGTTCCCCTAGTTATTTATAAGTTAGACTATTGCCCGTTTACAGTTTAGTTGAAAGCATGGGAATTATGGAGGCTTGCCGCGCTACTACCTGACCTAACTACATCGGCTACGATTCACAACCCCATTGAATTATGAATATCCTTATCTTTAATTCAAGATCCAAATTTCTTCATTTCAGTAACGTACCACATGTTTAAGTAAACCCCATTACATATTCCTAGTAACTAGTTTAAATGAGTTTTATGAGGTTGTGATGTTTTCATGCGAACTATTAGCGTAAGGTCTCCGTTTCTATAGCATGGACAATGCCTGCCCATGCTATCAACTAAACTGTAAACGGACTATAGTAAGATCCCGTGAAAAATCTGTGTTTTAGAACTAACGTAAACTAAATAACTTGTGTTGAGGTTAGAAATCGTTTAAAATTTATATTTTTTTACAATTTTTGTTTGCTCACTTATTTCTTCAGAAGAACTACTTAAGCTAACAAACAACAAACTATATCCAACTGGGTAAACGCCGTTATGGATTTTCAACATGGTAAATAAACAGAGCCTACAATTTATTCCAACCCCCGTATTGGGAGTATTTTCAATACACAAAGCATTGAGTGCTTCGCTCTCCAACCCCCGTATTGGGAGTATTTTCAATACACAGTGAATTGCGTGCTTCACACGCCAACCCCAACCCCCATATTGGGAGTATTTTCAATACATAATGCATTACGTTCTTCGCACGCCAATTTTAAGCATATATGCTATGGACGCACATGTGCGTCCGCTTTAAAATATTAGTGATTATTACGTAGAAAGGTTTAAAAATTAAAAATAGTAATTTCTACTCATGCAGACTATAAACATAAAAAATAAAAGGTCAGCTCCTAGCATAGGAAATACGAAATTTGCGTAGCAGTGAACGTGTTAAGGAGTACCCTCCCCTCCTTCGGCGAAAAGAGTCCACGGATATTTTTGACCTCCTCCAAGAAAACTTTTAATATTTGGAAAGCCAATTTGGCTGATCAGGTGAAATATTAACCCACACAGTATTGAGTCTGTACCTTTACACCGTCAGTGAGTACACAAAGGCCTATAACACTCCTAGAGGCCGCACCAAGTAGTGACCCAGCAGCTCATGCTTGAACTCTTGTAAAAAATAAAATAAGTATATGTAAAATCAAACGGCACATAACATTTAAAACATATTTCAGTACTAATATCTTTAAAGAAAAATGCCTGACTGCAATTAATAATATTCATATTTTCCTTTCCCTGGGAGCTAGAGGGGCGCCCATGGATGCATTAGATGTAAATAGCGGGGTTTCAGTTGAAGCAGTTCAAACACAGACGGGATGGTTTGTTATACTGTCTACATACTTGAGGTAAAGTATTGCCATTACTCGAAGTGGACACACATTGTTAGTTGTTGTTTACAAAAGTCATCTAATTATTTTATCCGACCACTACGTTCACACGGAAGAAGTAAAACCACGGCTATAATTAAGCAATAACGACAAATCAAACCCATTACTCGGCCGTCGCGTCGTATAGTTTTAAGTACAGTGTGGGATCGCGGTAAGGTTATATCAATTGACTTGACGTATCCGGTTTTAGCCTTACATCATCGTAGTGAGTCTGGCAACCAACCGGTTGCTGTTACTGCAACACAGAAAATCTGCTATAGTACACGCTCCGAGTGCCTGAGAGTATTTCCTCGTCAAACTAACTCGTATTGGTTCGATTCTGGCTAGTCAGAAAACCTAATATACATAAAGTCCCATTAACCACCTTTATTAGCGAATTTCCATAGGAAAAATGAGCTATTTCAGCAGCCCTTATGGTAAGACCCAAGGTCGGGAGTAGCAAATGAGCACCGATCATGGTCCCAAGAACACGTTTTGGGGTGTCATTAAAAATCATATATATATATATATATATATATAAATATGTTCACACTCTAGCGGCCGCATTTTAAGTCCGATTTGGTTCAAATTTGGTACACAAGTTGGTTGTCTACGTCGCTCGGGCGAGTTCGTTAGCCAAAAAAATCCAACAATCGGAAGCACGTTTTTTGACAGGAAGTAACTATTTTTTGAGATTTTTCCTCCGAGAATGAATAAGTTGTTTTTTAGTTTTTCTACAAATATAAATGTAGGATGTTATTCTGCACGTTTTGTTTTTTTAGCTAGCTTGGTTCTCCCAAAATCGATCAAAACTTAAAATAATAGCCTACCATTTAACCCCCCCGCCCGGTACCTGGTTCAAAGCCATGTGGTGGATTCTACCGCGGGGTTGGAGTGCGAAGCACGCAATGCATTGTGTATTAAATATACTCCCAATACGGGGGTTGGCGTGCGAAGTACGCAATGCTTTGTTTGTTGAAGATACTGCCAATAAGGGAGTTGGCGTGCGAAGCACGCAATGTTTTGTGTGTTGAAGATACTCCCAATATTCGGAATGGCGTGCGAACCATTTTGCAGCTATTCTGCAAATATATATTTCCCAAATTGTTGGTTGAAACCCTGAAACATGGGCCTATAAACTTAATTTTGGAAACTAGCTCAACTCACGTGAGCGATTCAGCTGCGTTGTCGAATTATTTATACTTGCAATAATTAATTACTTGTTGGTATTATGTATAAGCTAATACCTTCTTGTATTTTTGAGCTATTCCATTTATTATTAAACTATTATCATTTTAGGTTACCAAAATTCATAGTTAATTTTATTGTGACATGTTTTGAAAGACTTTTCTGTTACCCGGATTTACATTATTAATTGGGTTTTCAAATACACGGTGAGACCAAACTCATACTGATGAAAAAATGTCCAATGAACGTAGGTCAGGTAGTGCTTTGTTTTTGAGTTATCATCCATTTTGTTTTGTTTTCACAAAATACTTAATATTTTTCGAAGTAGATAGATGTTGAGCTCAAACTTTATATGCCTCTTTGTTGCGTAACCATTAATCACTTTACGAAACATCAGAACGTTCTTTTGAATATGTTTTAAATGAAGGCCGTTTACAATTTTTAATGTCAAAAATATCAAAAACCGCTTATTTTGCAAAAACATTGCAGGATACAAAAAGGGTAAAATTACACTTTTGAGAGTTGTTGAAAGTGAAAGGACAACAAACTGTGAATGTTTTGATTTATTTTTTAATTATTACTTAAATAAGTTTCCTAGAACTGAACAATTCCTTAGGACTGAACAGCTCTTTAGAACTGAACAGCTCCTTAGAACTGAACATTTCTTTAAAACTGAACAGTTCCTTAGAACTGAACAGCTCCTTAGAACTGAACAGCTCCTTAGAACTGAACATTTCTTTAAAACTGAACAGTTCCTTAGAACTGAACAGCTCATTAGAACTGAAAATTTATTCCTTAGAACTGTATTTTTCCTTAGAACTGAACATGTCTTTAAAACTGAATAGTTCCTTAGAACTGAACATTTCCTTAGAACTGAACAGATCCTTATACCTGATCAGTTCCTTAGAACTAAACAGTTAGTTCCTTAGAACTGAACAGTGCCTTAAAACAGAACAGTTCCTTAAAACAGAAAAGATTCTAGACGGCTGACAGTACGTAACCCTTTCTCGCGAAAATCAAACTCATATTTTGTTGGTTTATTTTAATAGTGCGTACTCCAGTGAGAAAACAAGATAAAACGCTTTTTTGAGACTTCGGCCCGTGTTTTTTTAAGTCTTCAAAAATGTGACGTTTTTGTCACGCACGTCACGTTGCTGTCACGCTAGAAAGCCCAAAGCTTTTCAACTCTCCGCAGTAACAGTTTTCTACGACGTCGGTGAGCGGATATATCCCGTCCACAGACAGACACACGGACACCAAATTTTGCATTGCTTTATCGTGTACGGGGACCTCGAAAACGTCGAGAAAATTCATCAAAAGTGAGGGTAAAATTTTTAGATTAGTGTTTCAATACTTCGGCATTTTAATGCGAGCCGAATTAATAAACAGCAATAAATCTAGTCAGGAAATGATAATTTTTTTAGAGTAAATGCTTTATTTTCTGAAATTTCGAGCACCCGTCAGGCCATGCAATAAACTCTCTAGCGAGTTATAAAATTACAGTTTGTGAAATAAGAACCAGTAGCAAATAATAGAGCGGGACGTATTTAATGTCTGGGCTTTGAGGGATAACGTTAAATCTGGACGGAAACTTTTAAAAGGATATTCGTGTTTTACGGCGACGGATTTAAATTTAATGGTTCAGAATTCTCTTCTCATTAAGTTTGTCTTTTGATTTTATGATAAATCTCTTTTAGTTATTCGTCCGCTGTTAAGTTAAACTTATCTTATTCATTCAGTATTTGATTCTCAGTTGGAAAATGATGACATTCTATAAAATGTGCACGTACAGAAATTTAGATATGTCGGTTAGAAAGTTACAGTAGTCATACACGTGTTTTTTACAAAGTCTCACATTTCGTGAATATAAGCCAGTATGTGCCAAAATAAACAATGCTGAAACTGTAATAGTCTTATTTTTAAACAAATACTAGTGGCTTATAGGGCTTGCCCCTATATATAGGCTATATTATATTCTAGTAAGTAGTAATTTATTGAATAAATTATTAGTTTCATAAGTTACTATACTTTTAAGTTATTGTTTGAAATTTGTGAATATAATATGCACAATAATGATTAGCCTACCTACCTGCATAATTAATTTTGATGTCTCCTCTGTTTAAAAATAAACAATGAAAGCACTGTGTTACTATCAGTAAGTAAATTTTTTTTATGATAAGAGAACTAAGGAAAAATTTGTCAATCCTCTTGATTAAACAAATAAAAGAGCACTGTGGCGACAAAATCACACTGATTCGAATAAAAACCCCGAACCACAAAACAAGGATCAAAAACAATAACTAAACAACTAAATTGTAATTTATGTTTATAACGCTACCATGTACATTTCGATGACATGGTCATCATCAGAGCCCTCTGAGGATGATGACCATGTCATCGAAATGTGCATAAGGGTAGCGTTATAAACGTAACTTACAATTTAGTTGTTTAGTTATTGTTTTTGATCCTTGTTTTGTGGTTCGGGGTTTTTATTCAAATCAGTGTAATCCTCTTGATGTACAGTTTATTAATATACATTTCTTTGAATCTATTGAAAATGAAATCAGAAAAAGAAAACAATAATAATCTTCAAAATTGAAGAACATAGAAAAAAACTTACGGTAGCCTATTATAATTCAAACATTTGTTGTTAGCCTACTTATAATAAATAAAACATCTAGTTTCTAAAGCGTAAAACAATTTTAGGTTAAGCCTACACTGAACCAACAAACATTCTTGAAAGCATTTACATTTATTACCGTAACAACCAACATGGCAAATTTAGACTCAGGTAATAATTATCCTTAACAACTAACAGTTTTTTAGGTTAGGTAATAGCAAACACAAACAACAAACAAACGAAAACACAGCTTCAATAACAAAACACATCACAAAACTGCACATTCAGGTGTTGTTATGTTAGCTGAATTTGGGCCTTTTCTGTTATATCCCCGCATTTACAAACTATTTTCCAAAACTATTTTCTATTCTCAAACTATTTTCTATAGAATGAGGATTAATCGGGAATGACAAAATAACTAGTTATAACTACTTCATAACATATAAGGAAGGAAGTTTCCAGTTTTTGTTGATATTAGATAAGGATTATCGCAAACGCGTAACTTTACTATTCGACTCTAGCCTAATATTTTTGCAGACAACCATGTTCTTTTACATTTTACTGTTAAATGTTGAATACAGGTAAACATACTGTGACTAAATAGGTTAGGTTAGAACCTTTTGGGTTATTTTTTATTATTATTTTTGCATTTCTGTTGCCATAGATTAGCCTAGAGTCGAATAGCAAAGTTGCGTATGTTTAAAAATGTTTTATTATCTTTTCCCAACAATTATACTTTTAAATGGTGAGTAAATATTATATTTCACATTTGTAGTTCTATCCCGATTAATCCTCATTCAATAGAAAATAGTTTGTAAATGCGGGGATATAACAGAAAAGACCCCTGAATTTTCAAATTTATATACAATCACCTGTTTTTAACACTAAAATCATCTGATTTACACCTATACTAGATAATCCCATACTATTTAAATGGGAATGATTTTATTCCGTAACAAATTTTCGGGACACAATTAAGAAAAATAAATATTTCCCCCCAAAATGTCATGTCCAGACCGTTAAAATGAAACCTCTTGCAGCTTTATACCACCTCCCATTCGCTCACAATTTCATTGTAAAATTTGGGCTTACGGAATTAGATATATAGATACACATAGCACCAATTAGGATGGCGTGCGAAGAGGGGGTGTGCAAACCTCCTACGATTGCTCCCGCCACATTTCCCCTCTCGCGGTGAAGTACAGTCAGAGCCACCTGCCCTACCTAATTCATATCTGCTATGTAGTCGTGTTGATTGCATATCAACACCTTTTTGGTGGTGACTGTACTAAAGACTCACAGACGAGTAGGAGAGGATAAGACGTTACAGCGCATGCTCAAGTGACGCTTCACGCTACTTGGCACTACCTGTACAAAGTAAAAGGTAGCTGACATAAGTTTTTAACACAGACATGCGTTATGTGCAACTCTGACATAACTTTCGTAGCGTTGAAGATCTTCGAACATGTTGAACTCGGGTTGATGCACGCTCCTAAGGTATCTAGTTAATTCTTCAGGACGCTCCGCTATGGTTGTTGGAAGACGGCAGTTGGTTAAAGAACGGGGGGGGGGGGAGGTTAGGATGGGTATGGAAAGTTTGTTAAAATTGTGTGTTTGGCAAACTGCCGGATTTTAACACTTTCTTTGAAATAAATACAGCGGTGTGTATGGTGACGCCATCTAGCTGGAACCACCCAGGGCCGGATTTAGGAGTTTGCCGCCTGTGGGCTTGATCCCATTTATCGCCCCCTTTAGCAATGTATTTATATTCGTTTTATACAACTACTGAATTAATCGGTGTTATCTTATTTTTTTTTTTTTTTTTTTGCCTCAATACACAATAAAGAAACCTTCCTTCAGAAATGCTGGTTCGTAGACAGTTTTTAACTCTTCTGAGGCAGAAATACCAACTACGTTCTCCAGCGAAATTTGTAGCACGTGTGCACAGTCTTGTTCTTAGTGCGATGTTTTACTAGCATATATGAATAATTCTTTGAATCTTTCTCTACAAAAAAGCTATGGAACACTTTTGGATTGGTTTGTAATTACTATATTTGGCGAGTTTTTTAAATATGCTAGCACACGCAACGAAATGGCTTGGCATTGTAAAAAAAATAAAAAATAGCAGGGATAGTTTAAGGGTTTTAATTAACATGCATGAACTTTAGACATTACGTTTTTGAAATGAACAGGTTGGTTTCACTGTTGTATTAATTTAACTAATAACCTATAACTTTATTGCAAAAAGTTTTCATTTTTCCTAAAAATACAAATTTTTCAACGCAATTATAACATTTTCTACATTTTGTATGAAACAAACCCTACTTAATTATGTTTGCCATAGTTTTTTCTAAAAGGTGAAACACTTTTTTTGTATAAATATTGTATGCAAGTAGGTAAAATTGTAAGGAAGAGAGACAAATAATTTTTTGTTAATAATGAATCTATAAAATAGATCCACTTTTGAATAAAATTGCAGAAAGACTATATTGTGGTTGTAGATCAGCTGTCGATATGACAGTTTGTTAGGTACGAATGTTGCCGAGTACAGTCGAAGTTATCCGAACCCGACAAATTCCGACTGCTATCACGACAAAAACTCTTCAGATCCCTTGCAAAAGGTCGAAGGTAGTCTCTCTGTAAGGCACTTGGTTTATAGTAACAGCACTCCCGTTCTTCAACGAAATACGGATCCAATATGCCTCTCCCATGATAAAGCTTACCATACTGTTGCACAGTCATTGTGCTGTGGCTTTTTTTCTACGGCATCGTCAGGACGTTGAAATCCAAGAAAACGTGTTGTTCGCTTGTTGATATAGGTGTACATGACTTTCTTCTGAAAACCTTACATTTTGTTGGAACCCAGTCTGTCTATAGTTCATTACTAACATAGAGGCGAAATAAACTGCTCTAACGCTGTTCCTTGAATTTAAAGAATAATTCGACCACGCAGCTGGACCGCTGACGTGAGTTGAGCAAATTTCCAAAATTAAGTTTATAGGCCTATTTTTTAGGGTTTCAACCAACAATTTGGGAAGTAGGTCTACACTCACGAAGGCGTTGAACAGCTGTCTGTGTGTACGCAATATATTACTAGAATTTGTTTGCGCTTAGTGGCCTCGCGAGTTTGCACCACTTGGCTTTGAACCGGGTACTTTTATGGTATTTTACGTTTTGATCGATTTTGGGGGAACCAAGCAAGCTATAAGGTCGGGTAAAAGAACAAAATGTGCAGAATAACATCCTACATTTATATTTGTAGAAAAAACTCTAAACAAAATTATTCTCGTAGTAAAAATCTAAATAGTTACTTCTGGTCAAAAAACGTACTTCCGGTTGTTGGATTTTTTTGGCTAACGAAC
The DNA here is from genome assembly GCA_018207615.1 of Philaenus spumarius. Classification (NCBI taxonomy): domain Eukaryota; kingdom Metazoa; phylum Arthropoda; class Insecta; order Hemiptera; family Aphrophoridae; genus Philaenus; species Philaenus spumarius. The sequence continues at coordinate 17,302 of JAGFPH010003833.1, forward strand.
TCGTCCGAGCGACATAGACAACCAACACGTGTACCAAATCGAACTTAAAATGCGGCCGCTAGAGTGCGAACACATATATCACATATATATGATTTTTAATGACACCCCAAAACGTGTTCTGGGGACCATAGTTGGTGCTCATTTGCTACTCCCGACCTTCGGTCTTACCATAAGGGCCACTGCATAGCTCATTTTTCCTATGGAAATTCGCTAATAACCAGTTTGTGTTCTATACGGAATCCACCAAGGTTTTAACCATTCTTCTCAAAGAAGTGTTAGTGACGTTAGTTTTCAAAGATGTCCGGTGAATTTATAACATTTCATTTACGTAGTTATTCAAGTAACTCAAGTTGTTTGTGATCATACATTATGTTTTGTATAAATAAACGGTGTACTTAATTTTGTATCCAAATAAATGTATTCGGAAATTCAAAGCTAAAAGAATTTGAAAGAGAATAAGTTATCCCAGCCAGAGGAGTCCTGCGGGAGTCGTGAAAGACTACGGGACTGAAATGTCTTAAAGTGTATGAATAAAATAACGCGTAAAACATTTACCTTTGTTTACATTTACCTCTTACATTATCATACAGGGTGTTTAAACGTTCTATTTTGTACAGCTAGCTCATTAATTCACCGATCTTTTTGGAACTTTACAAACCCCACAATAGAGGCTTTAAAAATGTTCTGTGAAAATTTGAGTAGTACAACACTTGCAAAAACAAAATGGTGGAATAATGAAAAAGGTATTAATTTTCTCCCTCTGTAAATAGGTATTTAAATTATACCTTACTGATTTTGTAACAAAAATTAAATTACTGTAGATTTTGTAAAATATTTTTATTGTAATGTGACAATAAAATGTTCTAAGGTATTTTGATTAGAAAACTAGGATATAATATAGTGGAAAACTTAAACCCAAAGTCTAAAATTACTCAAACTGTAATCCATCCACAGCGAGACACTGGTAACAGCACTCATCAAATGATTCGTACGCTTTTAAAAAGAAATCCTGCGGTATCCGTAGAAGTTACTCTTCAATTGTGTTTCTTAAATCCTCATCACTGTTGAAGCTGTGGGAATAAACATGTTCCTTTAGGTAACCCCATAAAAAGAAGTCACACACAGTTAAATCTGGGGATCGGGGTGGCCAATCCAAAAAATTACTTCCACGACCAATCCAACGCCCATTAAGGTTGCCATTTAGTAAGTCCTTGACAGGATTTGCGAAATGAGGTGAAGCACCATCTGGTTGAAATATTGCTTGGATCATATCTGGAACCATAAAATGAGGCAAGTCATGTTGATTTAAAACTTGGCATACCTAATTCCTAACTGTCCGAAATGTCGTAAGATAACACCCCGTTTACACTCACAGCCGCCCAAATAGTAGATTCTACAGCCTTTTGCTTTGAGTAGATTCTATTCAAGGATATGGGGATTGTTAGTGTAATAATTACAATTATGCCTATTAAATATACCACTGCGGTAGAAAGTGGACTCTTCTGAGAAAATAATTCGGGCATGCCAATCAGAAACTACCTCATGATACTGAATGATGCGGAACAAAATTCAGTCCAAATCATCTTCAAGTAAATTATGGACCAGGTTAATTTTTGAAAAATTTAATATTATGTTTTTAAATAATTCTCTGTACAGAAAATTAATAAATTTTTCATTATTCCACCATTTTGTTTCTTCAAGTTTTGTACTGCTAAATGTTTTACAAAACATTTTTAAAGCCTCTATTGTGGGGCGTGTAAAGTTTCAAAAAGATCGATGCATTAATTGGCAAGCTATAGAAAATCAAACGTTTAAACCTCTTCGTAGGACACCCGGTATATCTATGTCAAACATGTTTTATAAAACATTATATCATTTTTATGTATACAAGTTCTATTTAACCAGGCACACTACACTTACTATTGTCTATTAAAAAGAACATTCCATCATCGAAAAAGGACTTTTACTTTGTTAGAAAGTATAACGGGAACATTTACTAACACGAAATGGTTCAACCATGAACCCAGGAAAATTGTACAAGTAATTTCTGTGTAATTGTACAGTCTGGGTGTAATATATTTAATTAAACTTGATTAATCGTGATCCTTTTATTTCTTTTTCTTTTTTACAATGTTATGAATGTTCTGTACGTTTCTGTTTTCCAGGTACAGCACTTGACACTTACTATTTTGTATCAATCTGTAAAACTAAAATAAATTTTTAAGAAGCGAATAGATTTAGATAAGTCTTTCGTAAATGGTTAGGTGAAATATAAGAATTATACTATCAGAACTATTATGATCTACATTGAGACGGCGACAGCCACGCCGCATATTAAGGCTAAACATCCCAGGATTAGTTCCAAATTCTGCCACCATGGCGCAGCACCAAAATGGAGCCATTTTGTATTGGTGTTTATTGGTGGAATTTTCGTCCGATGGTCATTTGCAAAACTGATTTGTGAACGGAATAAGATTAGAATTCACGCCAATGAAGCTAAATTTTAATTAAGTTGCGGGTTTAAAAAATAATAATAAAATAATTGTGTTACAAAACGAAAAATGCAAATCGCAGGTAGTCATTTTGAAGACAATAATTTTTAATTAATTTTACACTTTTAATTTTTTAAATCGCCTAGCTGGTTTAGTCGGTATCGTTGTTTATACATTTACAGTAATGAAAACAAACGCGAGAGTGACACGAAGCAGGTGCAGTGCCGCTGTGACTCACTCGCGCCACCTATCCCCCCACCACGCGTCTCAGATGTTGCTTGTATACAGTTGCATGACGGTTTCTCGCGTTTCCATCCATGTGCTCTCCTGCGATTCTTATTTAATTTGTTGTACTATTGCGTCGTCTTGTAATTATTGTTATTGAGAACGTTATTTCGTTTAACATTTGTTTTCTCAATGGATCGCCGAGGAACAACAAAATCTAAAAAGCAACTTCGGCTTTCAACGAAGGCTAACTATATCTTAGTTAGCCTAAAATATAGAAAAAAGGAGTGTAACGGGTGTTACTGAAAATGGATAGTGAAGTTGAACTTCATGTAAATGTTCTTAAAACTCTGTAAATTTTAAAACTGTAAAATTTTGAAAAAAAATATGAGTTATTCCACAGTAAATGTACTACGTAATGGAACTGTAATTCAAATTGATATTGGCATTCAATTTTTTTTTAAACATAAAATTAAATCTTGTGTAACGGGTGTTACATTAAAATGTAACGGGTGTTACGCTGTTGCTAAAATTAAGATTTTTAACATATATTATATAATAATAAGGTGTCAAATAACAACAAGAAGTATAATTGAGGTTTCTTTGATCACTATAAGAAATAAAAACTTATATTTCATAAAAAAAACTTATAATTAACAAATATATATACTTAATACATTACATGGATATAGTTCAGTACTTTTTATACCATGCCTTAGGGCCTATTATGAATTAGACTTACTAAAGATCAGTCTTATATATGCCATTATCAAGAATTAATAGAATAGGCCTAAAACTTTAAATAAAAACAAAATAATCGCTAAATCAAATTCTAGAATTAACAATTTGGAACTTCATAAGCTCATTCATTTTTCAAAAATATCAACTGCTAGTGGAAACTCGTAAAGAATTGTAAAATGTCCTTTGGGCTACTGTAGGTTGTTGTAATTTGCCAAAAATATTCTTAAATTTGTCATCTCTCAGAATTTAATATTTAATATCCCAGCGAAATCTGATAAGGCTATTGATGATAGTTGCGCTTCTTATTTTTCTCCCTACATTTTTTTACTCTGCTTTGGATCTTTTCAAGTTGTTCTTCTTTTAGTGTATCTCTTCTCTTCTTTTTTTATCTCACTCTCTGGCTTTTAGCAAATGCTGCTGACACTTTACAACGTCACTCATCATTTTATCGTGAGGAAAAAAATTTATGAGGTGTAATAGTAATAGAATTAAAACTTTAAAGATAAATAAAATCATTTGATACGCCTAACATTCATTGCCCAGTAAATATGTTAAAAGATTGATTCTGGAATTACAAATAGGAAATTCGCAGTATGAAATTTGAAGGTGTTATCGTGTTCAATTTTATTTAAAATAACATATCATTCTTAACTTTTTAAGTGTTGCTACCAAAAATAATAAACTCTCAATAGGGCTATGTATTTAAATTCTACTTAAAATGAATATAAATATACTAAACACTGAATGGTTGTGAGTTGTGTTGAATTGTAACACCCGATACATTAAATTATGTAACACCCGTTACGCGAATTACTCATTAAATTATAAAACTAAAATTAAAACAATAATACCAAAACATTAGGGAAACAAAACCTCTTACTTTTACAGTAAAAGTATTTTCCTAAGGTGTTTGTTCATTTTGTAATACTAACTTTTGTAAACAAAATGAAACGGGTGTCACATCACGTTTAGGCAAATTTAAGTTTAAAGGCAAACTACAAATGAAAAGACAATATATTATCTTAAATTATGGCATTAATAGTTAGAGAAGTCTTTCAGCTATCTTCTGTAGCAACTTCAATCACTAGAACAGCTGTTTCATATTTATTGCAGTGCTGCTAAGTTCACAGAAAAAACATTTCCGGAGGATAGCTGTTGATACTCACAGAACAAAGAACTTAAACTAATTACAAATAAATATCAAAATTTGCTAAAAATGTTAAACATATTATTAAAGTAGAACTTTTCACCTTGACATGCAACATATTGAATTATATTATATTTTATTTTTATTTTTTACACTTCAGGCTTACTTTAAATAAATGGTATTTTGGACTATTAATTTTTTATTTATTTCTCGTTTTCATGTATTAAAATATAAGTTTTATTTGAAACAAATAACTAACGTTATAGGGTAATATTATTCATACCCTGGTGTTATTGAATAATGTATGGCCAAAGAACCTGTATATAGGCCTACTTTCATAAATCCTTTAATTTGAACTACTGTATATTTTTCTATATTTATTCTAGATGTCTCTTTTCGACTTACAGAAAATACTTTTTAACAGATAACAAACACCTGTCGTAATCAGTAGTCTAGTCTAGTAAGTGTGTCCGGCCAGAGTATGAATGCGAGTAGTGCGTGAGTTGACGAACTCTACAGTTGCAGGGCCGGGCAGAGCGGCTGGCTGGGCTGTGCTGGGGGGGGGATGGTGCGCTACGCGGCGGGAGGACGGGACCGGAGCGTACGAGAAATAATGATAATATCTTTAAAAAACGATTCCGATACGACCATTTGACCGAGTTAATATCTGAAAACGGCAAAATTCTTTTAAAATTTGTATTTACAAAATGACTATCTGCGATTTAAACAAAATATTACAGCAAAAAAAATCTGTATAAAACTTTTTTATAAATAAATTTAAAAAAAAAAACATTACAATAGCGTGAATTTTTTATTCATATCATTTACAAAATAACTTACAAAACAAAAATCGGTTAATAATTACGGAAATTTTTCGTAGTACAAATTTGCCGCAGAGGTGCTGCCATCTATCGGGCCGAAAACACAACTTTTTCAGGAATGTTTAGCCTCAACGCATTTCTGTGTTCCACCCACTTCATATTGAGGAGCAAAGCAGAGCAGTACAGTAATGCGTCTGAACCACGCAGTGTCCTGACGTAGTAGTGTTTTTATATAGTGTCATACTGTCATACAGTAGTAAAGTATGCGACGAAGTAGCACGAGCCAATCATAGTGCAGGTTTTGGTCACGTGACCACGTTGGCAACGCCCTTTGACTAATCGAAGAGCACCACACTTTGGCCACGCCCTTTCCCACTCTTTCTCTCACTACGTACTCCTGCCCTAGCTTAATTGGAGGGGGACTTTTCTCTGACTGGTCGAGAGGTCGTGGTTAGGGGCTGGGCAAATGTATGCAGTGGGGGGAAAGTGCAGGATGGGGCGTGGCTAAGGGGGGAGGAAATGCTCTCTGATTGGTTGATGGAAGAGGATAAAATCCTGCTCTATGATTGGCTTGGCACTGTACTATAGTAACTGGTAGAAAAAGAGAGCATCGAAGGCTTGAACACTATTTTATTAATTTAAATAACTATGATTACAGTAACCTAAACTGAAACTAGAAGTTAATAAATTGTCTATCAGAATATTCTGACGACAAAGCGAATTAACATGGCGCTGGTGGGAAATAAATATCTGCAACAGCAAGCAAAAAATATTCTACTCAGATGTTTGACTGAAATAACAAAAGTACAAAGTGTTTAGGTTAAAAATAGCAAGCTGCTTGCCATATTGAACAACTACTCAATAGGTTTCTCTTCCTCACGTCCTTGCCGTAGAATTTGTAACATTATCTCGGTTGTAGTTAAAGGCAGTGCGGATATAGTGAGGCCTGTTTATTACGGTTTCAGCGTAATCATTTTTAATTAGTGAACAAAGTGGTATCTTTTAGCAGATTCAGTTTTTGTTTGATACCTTGTTAGTTACAATAATGATGCAATAACTCAAATATTGTAAACGTGCAGCGTTCATTTTGATTACACAAATATTTTTTAGAACTAATTTCTCTTTTGTGTTTGTTCGATTGAATACATAAAAGAGCTAAAATTAAGATTGGAGGCGTAAATAAATATCGAAATGTAGTTCGTAAAACTAATGTAGTCTGGGTCACTTGAGGCGATCGAGGGGAAGTAAATACGTCACTCCACCTACCCCTCCATTTCCATATCCACCACTCACCTTTTCCCTCACCCACCACACCCTTTTTTTAATATTTTTTTCTTCAAGATATCAAACGTCCCTCCACTTGTGGCCTAACATTGGCTCTTATGGGACTAGTTTTTTGCACCGAGTTGCGACAGATGACAAAACCATCTTGTTTTTAATGTCGTAATAAGCACCGGCTTCTGGCCACGTGGTACGATGTCAAAGTCACATGCGTTTGTATGTAAACAATTGCATGTACTTTGTAATGAATGAAGCAAGTGTATTCGGTGTCAGAAAGGGGTTGGGGGTAACTTCTCCATGCTGGCCTCGAGTAAACCCAGGCAGCTACTGTTAAATAACGTACGACTAGTAAGCCCGCGTGAAAAATCACAGGCTGATTAATTAGATGCACATCAGAAATACATCATTTAAAAAACAAACTATTTAAAAGCAATATTAAGAACAACTTATCTAGGCCTACCTAACTATGCTGACGGGGATTTTTAACTCGGTAAATTTGTACAATAATAAGAATTTTAAAACTGACCTACTTGTTAAACATTTTTATTTACATAGTCTACGTTATTATATTTAAAGAAAGATAAAAATACTACCTTTTAATTGCTTTTTATTTAATATTGATAGATCAAATAATTTAGAAGTTATTAATATTATAGTGAAAAATTAATAATCTAATATGTTTACATGTTTTACGAAGATGTACGACTGTTTCCGAAGATAAACGAATAGGTATCTTCTTTATATATGATAAAAGGTTGTATTTATATACAGTTTATAACCTCAAAGCAAATATTGCAATGTATATTATAGCATAACTTAGTTCTATAACTCATATTTAAAAAAAATCAACTTCACAAGAAATTATAACGATTGAAGTTG
>JAGFPH010003833.1:49746-61743 GCA_018207615.1 Philaenus spumarius
GTCAAGACAATCAAAAAACGTCATATAAATATGGGTCTGACATGCCTAGTTTTCTGTCTGTCCGTCTGTTTGTGTTTTTTACAAATTATTTTATAACTTGAGTACTACTTTAGATAGAAACTTCACATTTGGCACGAACGTGTACCTTGGTAGGTCAAACAAGTGTATAAAATTTCGTTACGATATCTTAAACAGTTTCAAGATGGCGTCCATTTAAAATCTTTGATGTTAAATTTCACGAAAACCGTAATTTTTATAAAAAAATGTTACCAGTAATAAAAAATGTAGAATTTTAAGACGAACAAAATCATACTTTATTTGCTATAATCGAATAATAAATGAGTAATGAGACATTTGCTGAAATAAATATCATACAAAATATGCACTAAACAACAGTTTGCCGTGTACAGTTGTTACATATTTGTTAAATATAGTAAAATTACTTTGTTCCTCAGCCCCGGCTCATGGACTGCTTCGTTCCGCTCGCAGCGGTAAAACACCGATTTCCCAAATAGTTGGTTGAACCTCTAAAACATATAAACTTAATTTTGGAAATACTCAAAGCACGTCAGCGGTTCAGCTGTGTGATCTAATTAATCATTTTATCGCGTAATTCTTGAACCGTTTACAGCATTGAATTGAACTTGAAATTTCACATTGCAGTCATGTATTGCATGACAATCTACCCATTTTGAGAAATAAATTCAAGACGGTTGATATCAGTTTTAAAATTCATTCACACTCGCTTTTCTCTTCGAATGCCCTTAACTTTGTAGATATTTAGACGTTCTGATACTTTTTTTAAAGCCAGTACAATGTTATTATCTGTCTCGTAAGTTATTTTTGTTTAGACAAATTCTGTTGGAACGTGTACAAAGTTTATCACATTTAAAGCGACTCGATATCGTAGAAGGTAGAATCGAATGTTCAGCCAGCCTATAACTGTTCTGTTGGCCGCGAGACAGTACGGGACTTGTACCATTGCTGCGGGCATTTCACATTTTTACACCTATTGCTCAACAGCGGCTCAGCTGTCCTCGTGCGCTTGGTCCAATCCTGAGTGGTATTCACTACCGTACTTCAACTTTCTCTCCTGTATAAAGTAATGGTTTCGTTGCATTGATTACACAAGGTGTTTAGCCGATGGTGATAGCTAAATTAGCAAATAAAGAAGTAAATGTGGTGCGGTCGTGGTAACGAAGCTCATCACGCCCTTTCTTCAATTCTTTTATTAGCCTTAACGGCAACATACTCACATAATTTTAATCTTTTAATTGCCGATTACTTTATTTTGTATACAAATATTTACTGTTTCCGTTCGTTTAATGTTATTACAATAAAGGTGTAGAATTAATTATAACATCAAAGCTAAGATGGTAAACACAGTTAAATGTCCATTCATTGTAAATACATTCAATAAACATATGTTGGTCCATCAGTCTATTGCAAACCTAAAATTATTATGTGTATATTTAATTTATTTTACCTGGCTTAACGGCAACATACATACAATAATTTTAGGTTAGGCCTAGACCGTAATTTTAAGTCAAGGGCTAACCTAAAATTATTGTATGTAGGCCTATGTTGCCGTTAAGCCAGGTAAAATAAATTAAATATAGACTACACACAATAATTTTAGGTTAGGCCTAGACTGACGAACCGACATTTTATGTTTATTGAATGTATTTCGGCGCTTGTCGATAATATCTGAACTACGGAAAGATCGTCTCTTAATTTAAATTGATAAACCAAAACACATGTTTTTTGAATGTGTTTACACTCATTGCTATATCAACCAATTTGATAACGCTTTTTCGTTACTCGTATTTTATGTTTGTCATTGCCATAGCAACCAATTAGTAACACTTTTTTCTCGTTACGCATTACATTTTCTATTTGTTAACGCCTACGCAACCCGCGTTAAGGAAGTTCGTTCTAATAATAAGGTTTTTTCTAGAATGATTACGCCCAGTTGAGATCTATTGCCTACAGCTTCTATTTATCATATACATTGTAGAAAAAAGTCTACCAATTTCCCCCCTACGGAACGGGTTTGTAAAGGGTACAGAAAACTGCTTTTTTGCTTTAGCGGGTAAACAGTGAACCTTTTTACTGTAGCTTAAGAAATAAATTTTTTTAAGACTTCATAATATGACCTTTTAAGTGCTTTAGATTCCGTGTTACAGAAAAAACAAGAAAAATCCCTAATATATTAGCTTTTTACGCCGGTAGTGTGAATTTTGTTTACTTCATTCTTATGCTAAAAAGTGCCTTAATACCAAATTTTTAATTTTCAGTATGACTTAAAAATATTTGAGTTTCTTCGCCGCTTCGCTCGCATGGACAAACTCGCTTTTCATGGTATTTAACGTTTTGATCGATTTTGGGAGAACCGGACTGGCTATAAGATAGTGAAAAAAAAAAAAAACTAAATGTGCAGAATTATATCCTATATTTATTTTTGTAGACACAACCCCCAACGAGTTTCATTCTGGTACGAAAAATCTTATAAAAAGTTACTTTCAGCCAAAAATCTTGCTTCTAGGTTGGATTTTAACCAAATCGTACGTATAATATGGCCCTTAGAGTGCGAACACATTTATACAAACTAGCTGGGCCGATCTAGCTTTGCACGGATAGACAAATCAAAGTAAGTTAAATGTATATTAACAATAAAATATATCAATAAATATATTATATTATGTATTTCTTATGGGGATTTTTAGTAACCCCCCTAAAATTTCGATTTTTTTTAAAACCTTTCTTAGCGAGTACCTAGGCCCCTAGAGGAAGCTACATACCAAATTGCATTCAAATCCGTTTGGTGGTTTTAGAGATTTCTTATGGGGATTTTTACCAACTTTATCCCCCCCCCCCCAAACCCACCTAAAATTTCTAATTTTTTTAAAACCTTTCTTAGTGAGCCCCTAGGGGCCTAGAGGAAGCTACATACCAAATTGCATTCCAATACGTTCGGTGGTTTTTGAGATTTTTTATTTGGATTTTTAGTAACTTTGCCCCCCCTCAACCCCCCTAAAATTTCGAATTTTTGAAAACCTTTCTTAGCGAACACCTAGGGCCCTACAGGAAGCTACATACCAAATTGCATTCCAATCCGTTCGGTGGTTTTGAGATTTCCTGATGAGTGAGTGAGTGGTATTTGGATTTTATATACATAGATACAATTTTTAATTGCGCTCCAAAACGTTTTCTGGGACCTAATCGCTTCGCTCGCAGAGGGCAAACTAATATCCCAGCCGTTGGCATTGGGTCAGAAGTTACCCCCCCCCCCCCCCCCCCATGGATTCGAACTTCAATAGTAGTTTAAGTTTTGATTGATTTTCGGAACCAGACGGGATGTAAAGTCGTGAAAAAAACGTACAGCATAATCTCTATATTTATATTTTTAGATAAACCCCAAAAATGTTTCAATTTAGAATGTCAAATCTCATTGTTACTATCCTGTAAAAATACCTGCTTCTGGTTATGTGATTATTTTGGCTAACGAACTCGTCCGTGCGGCTTTAGAGAAACAACGTGTGTATCAGATTTGGACGGCTGTTAGAGTGGGAACACATATAAGCATACATATTTATATACATTTTAATGGCACCCCATAACGTGTCCATGGGACCATGACCGTTGCTCATTGACCATTCCTATCCTTAGGTCTCACCGTTAGAGTCACTGCAATAGCTCATCTTTCCTATTAAAATTCACTAATACACTAAGTACAAACATGAAACCAAAGAACCCCAATCTATTGTTAAATCTAAGAATCCAAAATGGCGCCTGCACGGTTCATTAGGTTAACAATGACCCGCTTCGCGTTGTTACAACAAACCTGATCTAGATAAAGCGTATAATTAATGAACCAGACAAGATTACTGTATATATCATGTGCACATGTGTTATTATATAGTTGACTCTTACTTACCTTATAACGAGAGAAATTTACCGACCGCAGATATGTTTTCCGATCTTCAAGATGCTCTGTGGTTTTGGTCGTCGTATTTATTTACACGTTTGTTGAGGATATCTGACAGTCTGACGCTGGCAGCGTGCGTTGGTGATGAATATAATTAATTGTTAAAAATCAACTCCTATAATAGCGAGTGTGCGTTAGTAACAAAAGAGTACAGCACATGCGCAAGGTTGTATTGTTTGACTTTAACATACAATACAACAGCTGATTTCTTCCATCAGCTGTATTACTTCCACAACTACGCAAACCATTTTAGGTTATGTTTACTACTTTTAGGTTAAATTTTGTATTGTATACATCTAACTCTTTTTTTTAATGTCAGCTTCGTGGTTTGTAACTTATGGGTAGCGCACGCGCATTGTCTGTCTTGGGTTATTGGTTTGATTTATTTCTATTGGTCTACTCAAAGTTTTACAGTTTTGTGACATGAAAACGTTGAATTGAATTGCCTTTATTTAGTGTGGCGAGGTTTCGACTATTTAGTCATCTCTACCACCTAATACAGTTAAGTTATGTGTAATAATTGGTTCGTTCAACTCGGCATCCTATACCAACACAGTAAACACAACAATATTTTGGTTACGTATGCTGTTATTATCTTTAACTTAGCTATTATCCTTCATCCGATTGTTTCGATAGTTACACTATCCGACAGGGAATCAAAAGGGCTACAAAAAAGGTGTCTTGACATTGTTTGTTAAAATGTAGGCTATGGTTTTTGAGCAATTTAGGTTTTTAAGCAGCCGGCCTTTCGAAACGCACGATTGGATATAATCGATTATTTTTCTTAAGATAGATCATTGTTAGGTTAAACTTCATGCCAAGTTTGAGCTCAATCGGTTAAATCGTTCTCTTCACTGGATTCCACGTTCACCTGCAGTACAGAGCCATGTTATCCATACGACAGTCTCAGCTGTACAAGCCAACAAAACAACATCAACTCCCATGCAACGCTCGGTCAGTTGACGCAACCCGCATGACAATAAACGTGATGTTCGCTGTAATGGTAGTAGCACGTCTATTCTCCCGTAAGACCTGTACTGCACGGTGCATCGAGTGTAGATATGGATTATTTTGTAAAAGAAACAGAATGGCGATTATCTGAAAAAAGAAGCGTTTTTGGAAAAAATGATTCTTGATTTTCTATTTATTTTGACCCATAGAACCATTTCCCGAAGTTGGGCTGTTTACTTATGAGAAACCTGTATGTAGACCTAGCTGATTAAATAGTTATTACAATATACGGTGTTCTCAGTCAGTTTTCTTGGATGCTAGGAATCATTAGAACTATAATACTACATATTGTATTAAATTTTATTGTGAACATTTTGAGGCTTCAGAGTTAAAACATAATATGTCTGTGACAGACTTCCTTAATGGACAGACAAATGTCTTAGTTTAAAAATTATAAGGAATATGTCTAGTTAGTGTGAGTGATCTTGTGTGGTTTTAATTCCTTCAAAATAGTGACAGTCTTCAGTTAATCAGTTTGTGTTAAGGCGAAGAATGTTTACCACGCCAACCGAGACGCAGCGTCACCGATTTGCCGAAACCAATTATCCATTACTCACCAGCAGTAGCGAATTATAGCACTGGTTCCAATACTGGGAACAGAATGCCTTGGCATGTAAAGCAGTGATATGCAGAAGACCTTGTTTGCAATGTGGAATGCCGCGAGAGCAAGAAAAGAAGCAAGCAAAGTTGAATGAATCACGTCGCCGTCCAGAGATGCGGAGTGAAGGTGAACCACTGCCATCCCTCCCACTCCGCACGCATCTCCCGCCATACTCTTTGTAATAGAGATGCTGGTGTGTGGGGGGGGCCTAGTGATGGTAGATGGAGGGAAATTTCCCGGGGCGGAGGGATATTAGGTGGTAATAAATTGCGAGGGAAATTAATCGTACTTTAGTAGCTAATGGAGGTAAATGGTACAGGTAGAGAAAATGTAATCTTACCTGACGTATTTATAACATGTTTAAATTTAACAGCAGTTGCAGTTCTGTTAAAATCATTTTTTGTCTTGTTTCAGTGACCAACGATATTTATTTTCGGCTGTTATTTGTTTATATAAAACAAATATAAAAAAAGTAAGGCCAACCTCTGATTTTTCATAAAAGATATATTATCAAAGAAATGATTTATAAAAGATTTACTCAAAAGCCCTCTTCTCTTGATTTTGATTTTCTCTTTTAGCAAGTACATGACATTAGCATAATATGTACAATACTTGTAATTGTAGTATTTTTTCTTTATAATCAATCACCAGTATTTTTTTATCCCAAAAATTGGTTGCTATCACTTTTCCAACTGGTGTAGAAGTTTTGAACTTGATTGGAGCAGGACCGCCTTTTTTGTACCACTGCATAGGCTCTTGCTTGCTCTCAGCGTTGTAGTAGTTAGTGTACCCAAGTCTCGTCCCAAACTATTAGGTCAAATATATGGCCTCCTGCTCACCCTCATTCAGACCCGAAAAATCGTGACAACAATTCACTCGAGCACGTTTTTGAAATGAAGAAAGGTTTCGGGGCACTCAACTTGCGCTCTTGGTCATGCCCAGATGCTCATGTAAACTTCTGAGAACTGTTGTACTCCGACCATCCGAGACATTTCCTTTTTCTTTAGGCGTCCATCATTCAGCACCAGCTGCTCCATCTGTTCGATATTTTCTGGCGTGACTGACTCAATCGGCCCCACACTCCGGGGATCATCTTCTAGCGATTCTCTGATCCATTTGAAAAGCTTTGACCAATTATTCACTGTTGTCCGAGAAGGGGCGTTCTCACCATAAACTCCCACTAACCGATTGTGAATCTCGTTTGTGGTATGCCCCTCTTTTTAATTAATCACCGCTCGGTACCCAATTTTATCCATGTTATAAAAAGATAATTATGTTAACTCATGTGTACAACGACTGACAGGAACATTCTTGTTTGTGCCTTCTTTAATCCTAAAGTTAGACATAATCAGAGATAACAAAGCCTTACCTATCTCTTATCTTTATCATTGTCAGAACAGAAATTTTTGGACCGCCTCTCGTATCTATAACTACTGTTGATCATTAAACGTATGTGTGTGAAAATTAGTGTATTGTTATTACACTTGAAAAATAAACGATAGTGTAATGGGAATTTAATAGCCGTTTAATTTGCTGTGATGTTAATTATAGTTATTGTTATCAATGTTTTGACACCGTTTAAAGTTCGTTATTGGACGCATTATGATTGTAAAATACAAGGAAATTGTTCATGCAATGCGTTTACCTGGTTGTATTGTCAACACGACTTTCCGCCATTGAACGTTTATAACTTGAAAATGACAGCATTAACAGAAAACGGATTGAACCATTTCACTTTTTGTGAAATTTTACACATAAATTATATGTCTACCTTCCTGTTTAAAAAGATCGAAAAGAGTTCGATTCAATGTGTCGGATCCAAGATGGCGGACAATAATTAAAAACCCACCATAATGCAGATTTTTTAAAGTATGTAGAACCACATTTCTTTCTGCTTCAAAATGCCTCGTAGGGTAAATACACACTGCAAGCGTAGCGGATGGCGTTTCACACTGCCACCGCAGCGCATTCGTTGTTAAAGCTGCCTCGGAAGTGAAAACTGTTATTTAAAGTGGATTTTTTGGCAAAAATTGCGATTTTTTACTTTCTCACTATACTATAGTATAGAGAAAGTATAGTGATCGCAAAAAACATCGGTGTTGAGATTTTTGTGGAATTATCCGTTTTGAGACACCCTGAGTCCAAAAGTGTGTTTTTTACAAAATGTCTGTAATTTCAATGTCTGTGATTTCAAAATATAAGCTTTTTTCTAAGCTCACACGGTTGTTCACCCATTACCAAAACCAAAACCCACATAGGTTAGATATATTTTTTGTCTGTCTGTCTGTTTGGTCGGGCTAATCTCCGGAATGACTGAACCGATTTTGACGAGACTTTCATTAACATTCAGAGGACTAACATGTACTTTATGCTACATTTTATTCAGAAAATATTTAAAATTCCTGTAGAAAAAATTATAGACAAAATTAAGGATTTTGTGGACAAATGTTGGAGATATTGCGTGTCTATTTCGATCTATGTCGTATATTATGTACAGGTTACAGCTACCCCCACCATCAAACTTAGATCCAAGTGCCTCTGTCCTAATCAATCGTTATTTCCATAAAAAATACTGCTAACAAATAAATTGTTAAAATTATGAACAAATTTAGGGATTTTGTGGTTTGCATTTGCATCACCACAATGACACCGCAGGCATTGGCGAACGAAGCGAGCAGCGACAAAGTCCCGATAATATTTTGCATCCCGGGCACTTTCTGTCCATATGTCAAACAATATCTGGTGGGTGACAGTGTCGTTCATTCTAAAACAAAATCAACATTATTGACAATTCTGACAAATAGGGCAAAAACGGGCAACTTTATCACTTTCTCTTCTTTTGGTTCCCAAGTCCAAGCTAATCGATCAAAACAATATTTTACAATATAAGAAAGTAAACTTCATCCAAAGTTCATTATGAATTGTGATAAACGTAAATGTTTATACTGTAACTTGAAACAATTTAGAAGTTAATATAATTACAGATACTTTGATGTAATCAAGCCAATATTTACCATAAATTATGTATAACAAGATAAAAAGAAAATGTTTATTATAGCTCCTGAATACTAGTGCATCCAGTGAAATACAGACAGGACTGGGGAAAGGCTGGCTCTAATCCCTTGTATGTGGGGTTTGAACGAACAAGTTCAGCCGTGTCTCATGTTCGTCAACGATTCTAATTCTTTCGTTTCCAGTTTTTCCTCGGACATAATACTTGTCATATGAAGTACTCTTCATGAAATAGTTAATTTTTCTATTGTTGTCCTCCCTAATGACAAAATTACATAATGTGTAATTGATTATTATTGTTTATGCTCGCCATACCGACTATTGTTTATTAAATAAACTTGTTGAACTTACCGTCCAATAGTCCAATTTTACACGTCCAACGACGGCCGTTTCGGCTATTCAGCCATTTTCAAGTTGTTAAGGACATTGCCCTTCGTCATTAATAAAAATAAAAACACATAGTACACTTAAAAACACTTATACACACGAGTCCACAATTACAAAATACACGCTCGCACATTTTAATGTCCGTGTGGTTAGTTCACTGTCCACGGCTAGACTGTCTGTGTTAAGTCTGTGCATAGTTTTTATCTGTATTTGCTTTTGCTATGTCTATTACCAAGTCGAATAATGGGTTGGAATTAAAATTGAGTGTATCATTAAGTAGCGTTCCTTGCTCTGTCTTGAAAGCTTTATAAATCTCATACTGCTCCAGAGCATTCATAAGCTACCCTTTGCTACACTTATGCAAAATGGTTAAAGATCTGTCAATCACATCATATTTGTGTGCTGTTTCCATAATGTGTTCAGCAAATTTTGAATCGGTTTTCGGAGGTTGTGCTGATCGCATTGCGGGAGGAAGATGTTCTTTAAACCTCTTATGAAATGATCGTCCAGTCTGCCCTATGTATTTTTTGTGGCAATCAGTACATGATATCTGGTATACTCCTGTTTATTGGAATTTATTGTTGGTATTTGGACTTCTATTCAATATTTGCGATAAATATTGAATAGAAGTCCACAGTCTAGCCGTGGACAGTGAACTAACCACACGGGCATTAAAATGTGCGAGCGTGTATTTTTTAATTGTGGACTCGTGTGTATAAGTGTTTTTAAGTGTACTATGTGTTTTTATTTTTATTAATGACGAAGGGCAATGCCCTTAACAACTTGAAAATGGATGAATAGCCGAAACGGTCGTCGTTGGGCGTGTAAAATTGGACTATTGGACGGTAAGTTCAACAAGTTTGTGTGTAATTTATCTTGCTAGATTGGGGACCCCTGGGGATTTATCACTTCTGGGCCCCACTTACCGCTGGGTATGGAATCGCTCCCAGTGAAACGAAACATCAAATGTATATTCTTCATAAGAATGCTTTTAACTGTGATTTGCACATTGCATAAGTACTTTATTTTTTTTATATGTTCGAGTAGTGAGGGATGCCCCCAGACCCTTCGCTTTAGTGGGGGCATCCGTCCTGCATCCACCCTAGCGCTGGATGTGGCAGAAGAGGTATGGTTACTAGTTCACTAGGGTTAATGATTTAAAAAATATATATTCACAGTCTAGCTGTAAATGCACCCGTTACATAATTTAACTCGTGTTAATTTAAATCAACTTTGTTATTATTAGTTGTATAGTTTGTCCAAACAGCCGTGCGCTCTGAACTATAAAATTGGAGTAAAATCGGCCCTCGCTCCACTCACGCAGACACACTCACACTGCCTATCTGAGCGGAGATTCATAGAAGAAAGATTAGCGGCAGGTAGGCCGTGTGAGTGGGGAGCGAGGGTCGATTTTATGGTTCAGAGCGCACGGCTGTTTGGACAAACTATAGTTGTACTGGTAAACTGACAGTAAACTCAAGTAAAGTAAGTTCTTTCCAAAAGTATTTTTTTCTTCTCTGTGTTTTTGAGGTCCCTGGCGATCGCCAGGAAGCCACCAGGGCCTGACTATGCGCTCGCAGTAGGTGACTAATTATTAAAACGGCTGCGGGCAGTGGTGAATGCGACGGAATTACTCGGGCCAGCCCCAGGTGACCGCCAACTTACATACAGACTATAGATGCCCGAGTGCAGAAACCCCTGTAAATCCCACCTTGTGTTCTCAAGGACGGAGAATTCTCAGCTAGATACACCTACTCTCAGATTTACTTTGCCCAGCATTTTGTTTTTATAATTTAATCTTTCCGTAATTAAAATAATCCAAAACCAGTTTTAATAAAACCATGCACCTTTCCACAGCCGCTGATAACATCTTGAATCGTTTACGTGTATATTATTACGACTGACGTGCTCCTGGCCAAGTTCCAGTCTAGCGCGCGCCCTGTGTGTATTACAAGAGCCCATTCGCGCTGTTTACCTTCGTCAAAACTTAGTAGCTCTCCTTTAAGATAATGATACAAAATTAAGCCCATAGATTGACGCCTAATGTATAATGTTTCTTTTGAAATTGCTTTATTGTTATGATGGTGTGTTGTTAGCAGACTTAAAGACTATGTCTGCCCTTATAAGTACAGTTCCTTTCTTTTGGATCATTCGATTTTAGCTTTGGGAAACATTGCTGACCATTTATCACTACCCAAGGGATACATACAGCTTAAAGTCTACTGCAAACGCGATCAACATTATCTCCCAACACAACACACCTTGAAGTTACCATCAGTCAAAGAGGATAAAAAGCACACGCCCTAATAAGATGCATTTAACCTTTATAGGGAAGGTAAGAGACTTACAGAGTTGCAATCTTTCGTCTGACAACTGGACATGACTGCCGAGCCGAACATCTAAAAAGAATAAACATATTAAACTGTGCCAAATGTACACTGTGTAAAACGGGGGTTGGCGTGCGAACCACGCAATGCACTGTGTATTGAATACTCCCAACACGGGGGTTGGCGTGCGAAGCACGTAATGCACTGTGTATTGAAAATACTCCAAATACGGGGGTTGGCGTGCGAAGAACGCAATGCACTGTGTATTGAAAATACTCCAAATACGGGGGTTGGCGTGCGAAGCACGCATTACGTTGTGTATTGAAAATACTCCTAATACTGGGGTCGGCGAGTCACATGAACGCCCCGACTCCATGAACAAGGACCATCTTCTGGTTTACAGAAAATTGGATAAGGCAAGCAGAAGAGAAAGGACCTGCCTGATCTCTACTGGGAAACACGATTGAAGATGGCGTGAGCCAGCGGAAGGCATTGGACGACCAATTTGAAAGATTTAAAAAAAACGTTAAAAAGATACAGGGTTCAAATGTTGTTACAGTAGAATGGGTTAGGGTGGTGGAGATAGCAGTGACCGTATCATGCGCAGTAGCATCATGTGCTGCCGTGAAAGTATTGCATTCTCTTAGCCACAACTGTTGTTACAGTAGAAC